>CAJVPY010000689.1:0-24239 GCA_910591965.1 Dentiscutata erythropus
GACTTCCCAAACGGGCTTCGATCTCCGGTCCTGTGACCCGTGCTATGCACAGCCCACAGATTACAGCCTTCCGGAATTACCTCAACGGTGCCACCTGACACCGTCTCGACAGATCCTCCATGGGCCAACCTTAGTGAAGATCGTTGCAGACTTTTCTCATATTACAAAAGTGCCGTCCCTGGGATTTGAACATGGGATCTTCCCATAACATTTGGTAAGGGTGACAACTTTCTTTATATTCTCTATAATCAGGTTAATAATATAACTTATAAATATTGCTTTTGTATAGTAAATATAGCTTCAAAATTTAAATAGGTGGTTTCTTTAGCTGATTGGTTAGCTTATACTATGGCCAAGGCCTTTAAAAAGTTTATAGTAATTCCAAATGCTCTTTTATTTGGCCTAAATTATTAATAGTTAATCCTGGTTCTGAATTTAAATCTAATTATAAAGAATTAATAGAAAAATATAATATAATTAAGATTGGCATGTCTTATAGAAGCCAAGGTATTGTTAAAAGATTTAATTGCACTTTAGCTGAAAAATTGTTTCATTTACATAATGCTTCTGATTTATTATTATCTATATCTAAGAGATCAAAAGCTTGAGTTAAAAATCTTTATATAATTATTGATAACTTTTTTTTTTTTTTTTTTTTTTTGTTAAGTGTCCGGAGACTAGAGTTTATTGATGTTTTAGATATAGAAGATCACAAGGACCCTTATACAAATTGTATTTACAGTATCGAATTTAATCTAACCGGTCCATACCCGACATATATTGTACCCTAGTACCTTTATATCTAGCACTGCTATCTACTTTATCTATATTTGGTAAACTAATTATCTTACCTAGATAGGCATAGACTGCATATACCTGCCCAACCCTTCTGTGTCCCACACACTCCAGATTAGATATCAGAGATGTTATGCCTTTAAACCAAAGTTAGTACTTGGGTGTTACTTCTACACATCCCCTGCCCTTACAGAGTTTACATCCGCCCCGATGCCCACTTCACTTCTCTTTTAGGTCCTTCTTCCCAGCTTAACATTCGATCCCAGTTAGTTAACCCAGAACAAGATCGGTTTATCCCAGCTTTATGTGCTCTTGGACTCTGAACTCCTGGTATGAGATTTCATAGCACTCGTTCTTTTCCTCCAGTGTGACTCCGGTGGCCACCCTGATTGACCCCTCACCTCAAGAGGTCTAGTCCAAACAATACACCGAGACTGGTGCTGTTCAAGTTCCATTCCACAGTATCGTCGAAAGCTTCTGTTACATCCCTACTTGGGTCTTTCCAAATGAGTTTTCAGTTATTCCGGCTTCTTAGGATTTACACGGCATTGACTTATTATAGAGTTTGCACCTGATAATTACCAGAATGCATTTCTTTGCGTAACCTGTACACAGATGCAGGGCCCATGCTCTACCATTTTGCAATAGCTCACTTCCTATTCGAGAATAGTGTTACCTAAGATTACAGATCAAAGATCCAAGCCATTTTTGAAATAGTTGTTAACCTTACACAGCCCAGTATTTGAAAACGTCATCTGTGGGATTTGAACACTAGACCTGCCACTTGGTGGGATGATGACTAGACCACTTCACTAAGTCGCCACACCCCATTATTAATAACCTTAATAATTTGGTAACTAGATTAATTAGCATAGCATTTGCTAAAGATATAAAAATGAAACAAATTATTTTAGCATTTTCTAAATTACGCAATGCTCTTATAAGCTTTAATGAATTTAAATTAGATTATAATACTTTGGTTAAATATTTACTTAAACCCAGTGAGCTAGAAATGGAGCCTAAAAGAGTAACAAACTATAATTGGAGTTCTTAAATTTATTATATTAAGGAATCTTTGGTGCAAAAAAATTAACCAATCCTATATTGGCTAGAAGATAATGAAGGCAATAAACCAAAGTGGTCTTTTGTCAGAAAAGAGCTCCAAATTATAAAGGATATACAATTACCTCCTCAATAAATACTTAATAATTAGATTTTAAATAATAAGATAAATAATACAAAGTTTTTTCTAAAAAAATGAGTTGCAAATTAATATTAATTGATACTCAAAATATTGCTGTAGAAAAAGGTGAACAATGTTTTTCTAAATATTATATCAATAATAAAAGTCCTTTATATTGGAAATATGCAAAGTTTTATAAATACAGTTAGAGATTATAGCAAATAAGAGCAAATTAGAAAATCTGGTTCTAGAATAATCTGCACAGATTTGATTGGCTTTTGTATGACTTCTTGCCAGCAGTTTTAGAAAATTTTTTACACGTTTTATTTATTGCTTAAAACTTTTAAATAAAAGCATTAATAGATAGTAAAAAACATGTAGTTTAAATAATCTACAATAATCCACTCTAGTTAACTCTTATTAAAAAGTAAATAAACCATTAAAAAAGTGTTTGTATAATAATAAAATTTTTTTCTATTCAGTTGATTTGATTGGTTAGTAATTATTCTTGGATTGACATAAAGAAATTTCTAAAACCATTAGATCAGCATTCTATTATCATAAATGGTGTGATCAGCACTATACATTTATAGTATATTCCCTGACTGAAATAGAAGTCTGCTTTATGTAATATAAAAAGAGGTAGATAGTGTTCACATTGTGCAAAATGTTTTAAACCTAATATTGGTATTGCTAAAGAAATTGCATTTAAAAAAGATAGTATTTGTCTTTTTGAAAAATATATAAATAGCTATGCACCATTTTTCTGGCAGTGTGCAAAAAAACATAAATAACAAGCTTCTTTAAAAGAATAAGAAATCATAATTCTTGGTGTCCTAAATATGTAGTAGATACTCAAAGCATTGGTTTAGATTTAGCTAAAAATATAGCTCAATCTAAGAATGGTGAATATTTATCAAATAAGTATATTAATATTCATATTCTATTGCAATGGAGATATCATCAAGAACATATTTGGCATGCAGTATTAAATACAATAAAAAATTGAAATTTATAGTGTTCTCAATATGCAGGATGTTCTAAAATTGATATTAATATTGCTAAAGAAATTGCTCTTAAAAAAGATGGAAACTGTTTATCAGAAAAATATATTGATATAGATTCTTTACTTTTATGAGAATGTAATAAGGGCCATCAATGGTATAAAAATCTTAGATGTATAAAAAACTTGAATACATGGTGTTCTCACTGTTCAGGTAATACAAAACTCTCAATTGATAAAGCTAGAAAAATTGCAACTAAAAATAAAGAATTATGTCTTTCTAAAATATATAATGGTGCATATACAAAATTAAAATAGCAGTGTGAATAAAAGCATAAATAGTATACAACTTTAAATAGTATAAAAAATGCAAATACATAGTGTTCATTTTGTTCATGGAAGAGACAAGATCTTTGCAAAAAAATAGCAATGAAATTATTAGGCCCACCATCTAATATTCATAAACCAGATTTCTTAAAAATATCTAATCACCTATTAGGACTTGAGCTTAATATATCTATCCACAATATTGTTTTGCTATCAAAGTTCAAGATATACAACATGAATATTTCCATACATTCTTTTATAAAAACCAAGAAGATTTTGAAAAGCAGTTTGCATGAGATTAGCTAAAAAAAGAACTTTGCAATAAAAATCAAATAGTACTTATTGAAATATGGTATTATGAAAACCTATATATAGTAATTTCTTAACAACTTCAAAAATTAGGTCTTATTCTATAACTAATACTATTAGAATTGCCACCTCAGTGAGTTCTTATGAGTTAAAAATTTTATAATATAAAAGATACTTGTGGAATGCTTCAAGTTGGTGTTTTTAATTTTTTATAAATTAATGAAATCTTTTGCTTCTTTATTGATTTGAACTTCTTTGACAAAATGATCTTTAGCTAATTTTAATATAGCCTATATAGTTCCATAATAGAATTAAAAATTTTTGAATCTTGCCCATAAAATTCTTTGTAGTCATCTTTGATTTTATAATATTTTTCTTCATTAGAGAATATTGCTATAGCTAATTTTAGTATATACTTTTCTGGATCTTCTGCTTAGCACAATTTTTTAATTCTTTCTTTATAGTTTTGCATAAACTTGCTGTCTTTTGGCTTTCTATAATAAAGGCCTGCTTTGATTATATTAATTAAAGCTTGCTCGACTTCTTTGTATATAGGCTTGGCTTCAATTGATTGATTTTGTGTGCTTATTGTAAAATAAAATTTTTATATAATATTTTTACAAACTTTTTTTTTAATTAATTATTTTACACTATTATTAAAAATTTTTATTTTATAGTAAATGAAGAATCTTTATACTTGTAATTATCTTTATAACTCTGATAAGATATGCAGCAAAATTTGTATTCAACCAGAAGGATACCAGTATCATTAAAAAAGTAAAAAGCATTATCTTTGTACTGATTGTGATAAACCTATAGCTGTGGCTTGTGGCTGGTGTGTAAAGCATATTAGATAATATTATATTATGTGATATTATAATAAATTATGTGATAAAGCTCAGAAGCTAAATCTTATTGAGACTTAATGGTAAGACTTAATAGTGAGACTTAATAGTGAGAGACTTAAAAATAAGACTTAATAGTGAGACTTAATGGTAAGACTTAATAGTGAGACTTTATAGTGAGACTTGGAGGTGAGACTTAGTAACTCTATATTTTTTCATATTGAAATAGCCTTAGAATAGTTTTATGAATAGTGCAAAAATAATAGTCTTATCTTTTTTAGCTAAATATTATCTCTGCAAGATAAGACTTAGCATTTTTTGTTATTTGCTAGATAGTAATGAATCACTTTTTGAATTAATTCTAGAATAATATATAAAATAGTATGTATTTTAGGCTTGAATTGGTTATAGAGAGCACACTTGGACACTTCGGTCCTTGGTGCTTTTTGCTCATTTCAAGAGCAAGCAATATAGTATAACTTTTTGTTATCTTTTTTAGAATTAAAAATCTAGCTAGATTATTAATAAAAACTATGTACTCCTTAATATTAAAAGCCCAAATTTAGAAGTAAAGAGAGTAAGTTAACAGGATTTGGCTCTGGCATGATTTAAAGCTTGAATTCAATATAAGATTACAAATATCTAGAAGAGTTTGAAAACATGTAAGGAACCTATTCTGAATATATTATGGTATTTTTTGTTTTAAAACCTCTTTTTATATCTATTCTAGTCTGTAATCTTTGCAGAAAAGCTGTTAACAACTTGGTTGTTGTGAATTTGCACCCTGCCAACCCCATTGAGCAGTTGCTAGTACCAATTTCTAATACTGATCTATTAATATAAAAAGTAAACATTTGTGTATTTTGGTTACTTAGAGTAAATTGTACTAATTGTTGGCTTGCTTCACTATTGTGAAATAGGCTGAGAGCTAAGGAGTTTACGATATTTATACTAGATAGAGGTAGGGAGTAAAAGAATGTTTAATTGCTGTGGAGTATAGAAGATCAAAGTAGTAAGCATTAAGTTTGAGTTGCTTGTTCAGTATTTTTCTTCCAAGAAACTGTATAGACAAAGTATTAGAGATCTCAATTGTGTAGTAGTTAGGTAACTAATTAGAATTAAGATTTAAGCTAGAACATGAGTTGTATATGATGGGTGAAAGTAGTTATAGTAAATAGTAGTGCTGTATATTTATAAAATGTTGTCAGTGTGTAATAGATACTGAGTTGGTTTGTTTAAGCTTTTTCCTTATTTGTTCTTTGATAATGTTGTCTTGCTAATAGGTAAGTATCCATGGTTTCAGTCTTTTGGGAATAAAACTTGACTAGTATGCAAATGGGTTAGTGCAAAGAGGGTAAAATTGTGGAAGTATAGTTCTATATTGTAAATTTATCTATGATTATATTTTCAAGGAGAAAATACTATTATAGCTTTTTTTCTTTAGAAAGATATAAAAGTTTTGGAGAGGTGTATTGCTACTCTAGCAAGTATTTGTTGTCTTTAAACTAAGCTGCTCTATGTAGAGAATATGCTTGTAGCAAAGCTATTGTTTAAATACTTTGTATTTGCATCCTTGGACAGTATGGGCTTGAGTGATAAGTTGCTGTCTTGAATTGTTCGTGGTCTAACTATGTCAGAGTTGGCCACAATGCTAATACCAGTTTGTTGTAGAAGTATAATAAGTAGTATATCTGTTAGGTCTATCAATAATAGGCTGAAGATGTTGAAGAAGATTAGTAGTTGACAAGAAGTTATTTTGTAGCTGTTGTAGTCTTATATGGGTGGTAATTTCTAATGTAGAGCTGTTGTTAATCCTAAAAAGAAAGTTATTTGTATGATGCTAGAGTTGTACTTCTCAGATATTGTAAATATTATGGTTTAGTATTGTGCTGTTAGGTGTAGATCTAAAAAGATTGGCTTTGTGCTTAGCAATAGTAAGATATTTCTCTAGAATTTTAAGACATGTAGAATGTGATAGAACAATGTTGTGAATTCTGTATTTAATTATGGGAATTATTACTATATTAATAATATAAGCTATTTGTTTGTCTATTATTCTTTTTGTGTTGGCTAAATTAAAAGCCACTTTCTGAATAAGCTTGATTTGTTTAGAATATTTGTTGTTGAGAGTAAACCAACATTTAAGAAATTTGAATAGCTAGTTGAGAGAAATAGAAGCTAGGCTAGTTTGCAGGAAGGAGACATTTGCTTCTGGGTGGTTTGATACAAAGACCAATTTGAAAGAGTTGATCTGAATGTTGGCTATTTTATAGAAAGATGAGATAGTATGTATTATTTTTTCTAGATCTTCTTTAGTTTGGGCTATTCACAGAGTATCATTCATATAAGCAAGTACAGAAGTTGAGCACAACAGGCGTTTAGAAGAGGGTAAAGTAAGGTTGGTTTGTCAAAATATTTGTATAGTATAACCTGATAGGTTCAATGATATATTTGTAATAAGTAGATCATAGTATATTTACCAAAATAGTAGAGTTATAGTTTCTTCTTGATCAATTCTATTTTGTACTGAGTAGTGATTCACGAGTCCAAAGTTGGTAATCACTTGATTTGTATAGACTATAAGGAGATTGGTAATAATATTGATAAGTAGCTGGGGTATATTAATTCTATACAAGAACTTTTAAAACAGGTTGAGGTTAACTAAGTTGTAGGCTTTACTCATGTTCTGTAAGAGGATCTAGAGCTAGTTGAAGCTACATAAGGCATCCTCTACAATATTGTTGAGAATATGTATTAGAATAAAAGTGAAGTTGTCTGGAAGTGCTATATAGTTAAAAGAAGAAAGAATTTTATATTCTGACAGGATGTTGTTTAGATAGTTAGTGAGAAGTTTAGTGTAGAGTTTCTTAATGTGTTTAATAAGACTGATAGGTCTAGTATTAGATAGATTGTCATCAAAAATAGGTTTCTTGGAAATTGAATAAATTCTTTCTTCTTTATTGCTTGGGAATTGTTTGAGAGGTAAAATATTGATTTAGCAATACTGTTATAGCTTGTATGAACTTGAAGTCTGCATGTTTAAGTATCTTATAGCTTATCTCTAATACCCACATGCTTTATTGTTAGATAGCTAACTTAGAGTGTAGAGCACTTCCTCTTAAGTGAAATAGAAGAGAGCTATAGAGTACCAATTGGGTAAGATATAAGGTTTGGAGCTATACTTTGCCTGCTAGTGTTTATTAAATATCTCTTAATTTGTAGGATAAAAGGCCATCCAGTTGTTAAAATATTGTTAGATATGAGACTTGATTGAGTGTGGGTCTGTGATAACTTTCTGGTCTAACTTGATGTTGCTAAACTTTACTGGATCTCTTTGATAGTTAAAAACTATTAAGTATTGATGTAGAATTTGATTGAAGTCTTGTATATCTTTTGAAGATTGTCTTAGTAATTTGCTGCCATGTTTTTTTAATATTTTCTAAGTTGTGTGCATGATATAATTTCTTCCACTCTGCAGTAGCTACAACTAGCCAGTTAGTAGTAAGTTGGAGTATTATGGGAGAAATCTGGAGATCATATAGTTGGTTGAGTTGGGTAATTGTAGTATTTAGCTTAGTAAAAGCCTGGCAGCTAGATTTTAATGAATATTTAACCTGTCTTATAGTATTATCAAGTTTCTTAAAGCTATAATAAAGTTGGGTAGTTTTGAAAAAAAAAGTGTAATAAAAGTTGCAAACTGTAAATTTTTTGTTGGCAACATGCTAGAGTGCTATAGTAATAGTGCTTGTTTGAATCTTATGCCAGGTTGTCTCAAGAGTTTCTGGAGTTAATATAGTCTGGTGTTGGCATAAATTGATGTTGACCTGGTTAGTAAAATCTTCTCATTTTTCTTGGTTCATAGCTTTGTAGTCAAAGACTCTTCTCTTGGCTCGTGTTTTGTGTCTAGATTGTTCTGTTGTTGCAAAGAGAAAGAGCCAGTGAGAAATTAGAATCTTGTAATTACTTGATATACTAGTATCTGAGTCATCAGTGTCATAGTTCGTAAGGTATTGAAGAATTGGTTGATAGACCTAAATATAGTCAATTTCACTGCTGTAATTGATTTGTGAAAGTGTGAAGCCAAGTTGTACATGTTATTATATATTAAATATTGAAAAAATTTGTATTTAATTGATTGTGAGTGTATATTATTTGTAGATGCATTAAAGTCTTCTAGTGTAATAGAAAGGATGTTTTGTGCTACTGCTTGCTATAGCTATTGAATAATAGTATTTTGTGTTTAAAGTCTGAGCTGTGCATCATTTCTAGGCAAGTAAAGAGAGATTATATGAAACTTGAAATTATTCTTGAAGAGGAGGTCGATTGCTATAGTATAGTAATCTTATGAATATTGGGGGCTAGATAGTTATGAATTATAATAGCAGTTCTAGCTTAGGAGCTGTCTGTGCATAACCAGAGATAAGTATAATATTGTGTTTTGTATTGCTTGTAGAGAACTGTCTTATTAAAGAGTTTGGTCTCTGTTAGGCTAGCAATATCAATATTGTGCTGTATACAGTAATGTTCCCATGCTTTCTTTTTAATATTTGTGTTTAAACCTTGTATGTTGTATATGCAGATTGAAAGTATAAGAGGGCAAAGTATGCCAGTGTTATAATTTTGTATGTTGCTCATATGTAGGTATGAGAAGTTATTTGTTTGAGTGTGAGAGTTACTTATTTAAGTATTCATTTGTATTTATCAGTATGGGTTGCCTACTAGAAATAAAATGTTTGGTTGTCTAGTAATATAATATTTTAGATATTATTAGGTGTGGTTTTTTTTGCCAAGGTTAGAAGTAGTAGTGGAGTATTAGTAGGTGGGAGATAATGTATATGTTAATTGCTATCTCTTCCATAGATATTGGAATAAATGTTTTGGCCTTTGTAAAGAACTATACTATACTTGGGGTAGTTGAACTAGATAGTGTAGGTATATAGCTGAATATGCTTTAGGCTGGGGTTGAAAGAAAAGGAAAGCAAGTTATCAGGGATTTTTTTAACTGTGTGGAACTGCTTTAGGATTTTCATAGTTGAAGTGATAGCTGATTAGTTTTGAATTGGAAGTGAGATACTGATTTCTGTTTTGATAGTGTTTGAATAATTTCCTCTAAATCTTCTGGGATATTGGGAAGAGCTTGCTTGCTGGTTGGGTCAGTACTCTCAGTATTGGCCAAGAGGCTGTTTTGGATTTGTATTCAGTCTAAAGAAAGCTGATTAAAGTAATAGTACTTGCAAAGTAGTCTGGCTGTAAAAGTGAGTTAGTGTATAGTTACAATTGGAAAAAAGATATTGTATAGTTTTGTAATTTCCTCTGCTGCTAGCAAAGTAGGTTTGTTAGTAAAGTTGGTTTGCATAATTTCTGTAGAAAGTAGAAGTCGGACTTTATAATAGGAAGAAATTTGTTTAATAATTCTATACTTCTTTACTTATTCTGCACTGACTCTAACTCTTTTCTTTTTTTATATAATCTTTGCTTAAAATATTAATTGAGAATTAGGTCAGGTTTTGTATACTTTTTTTTTTAAATAAATAATTCTATACTTCTTTACTTATTCTATACTCTTTTCTTTTTTTTATATAATCTTTGCTTAAGACTTCAATTGAGAATTAGGTCAGGTTTTGTACACTCTTTTTTTTGAATAAATAATTCTATACTTCTTTACTTATTCTGCACTAACTCTAACTCTTTTCTTTTTTTTTTATATAATCTTCGCTTAAGACATCAATTGAGAATTAGGTCAGGTTTTGCATATTCTTTTTTTTGAATAAATAATTCTATATTTTTTTATTTATTCTGCACTAACTCTAGCTCTTTTCTTTTTTTTACATAATTTTCACTTAAGATGTCAATTAAGAATTAGGTCAGGTTTTGCATACTCTTTTTTTTTTAAATAAATAATTCTATACTTCTTTATTTATTTTGCACTAACTCTAATTCTTTTCTTTTTTTTGTATAATCTTCACTTAAGACATCAATTAAGAATTAGGTCAGGTTTTGCATACTTTTTTTTTTAAATAAATAATTCTATACTTCTTTACTTATTCTGCACTCTTTATTATAGATGAAATGAAATTCTAGTGTTGTAAAATCAATTAAACTTGTCGGTGTAATGTATTGTGGCAAAATGTATTGTTGGCAAAATGTATTGCCGGTGAAATGTATTGTCAGTAAAGCATATTGTCAGTGAAGCATATTGTTGTTAAAATAAATATGTTGGCGAAATGATTGTTGGTAAATCAATTGTTAGTGTATTAACATGTCGGTGAATTATTATAAACATGTTGGTGAATTAAATATCAGTAAAATAAGTGTCAGTTGTTGGTGAATTAATTGTTGGTGAACTGAGGTGTAGGCAAAATGAGTGTCAGTGAAGTGATATGTATCCAAAAAATTTTCAGGTGTCCCGGAATTTATAAAAACAGCTGTAATTTGCAGATAAGTTCATTTTACCAACAAGTATTTTTATAAATTAACTCTAATTTAAACCTAACACTAACAATAATGACCAGAATTACTTTGTCAGTGAAATAAAATAATTGTCTAAGTTACAGCTATTTTCATAGATTCTGGAACACTTAAAAATTTTCTTGTTTCCTGAAATCTCTTTGGTTTAGTTCTATAGATTATTTAACTCTTTGGAAAATACATCGTCATCTCCGGAATGAAGTTCTGAAGAGTTAGGTGACCTTTAGGATGAAACTGAAGAGATTTCGGGAAACAAGAAAATTTTTATGTTGAAGAAATGAACTTGTCTGTAAATTAATTGTCAGTGAACTAAGCTGTCGATGTGGTGAAATGCCACTACCCAAAATTGAGAGTAGAAGTGTTAGCTCTGGTAGTTATTCCCTATTCTCAAGTTTCATGCACAATAAGTTGACTATTACACTTTTATTGTCACTGTTATTATTGCAAGAAGTTCTCATCAATAATAAAAGAGAAAGTAAAAAAACCCAATTCGTATCATTAGTCTTTATATACTACTTACCTTGATTATCTGTGATCTATTGTTGACGTGATAATCGATCGATTGTCACAACTACAAGAATCTTAATGGTTATGGTCATTTTGGAAATGTTCAAAGCAAAGTTGCTAATAATTTTTCATATATGTTAAGCCAGATTCACTGAACTTTATGCAAGCACTTTTGGTATTTTAGCAAGATCTTTTGGTATTTCAGCAGACTCTGAAATTTTCAGAAATCCATACTTAATATATAGCTGAAACTTTCAGAGTCCGCCAAAATACTACAAGAGCTTGCATAAAGTCCTGTGGACCTGGCTTAACATATATAAAGTCTAATTTCTATCATATTTAATAATAGCTATATACCTGCCTCATCCAAGAAAGTTTTGCTTGTATGATTGGGTTAATATAGATATCATTGCTAATTTCAAATCAAGTACTAGTGCAATTAGTATTGCAAATTTAAAACTATAGCTATTTATGAACAAGATTTTAAAAATTATTAATCTCTAGTTTAAGATGTTTAATATTTCTTTAGAATATAATTAAATCTTAACAATAAAGCACCGAGAATCAATATATACTGGGATATCCAATTGCAACATCATATTTCTAACTTTATCAAACGGCTCAATAATAATTATCTTCTCGGCACTTCTACACTCATCCGTATCCAACAACTACAAAACAATTTGTGGTCTTCCATAAATATCTATTCTCATCCTAATCCTATAATTGAAGGCCCTAATAAAAACACTACTAATTTTAAAATTATTCAGCTCCTCAAATATATTAATTGGACAATTAGCCCCAACCTTAATACCTCCATTTATTTCACAATCCAGGAAGGCTCAACTTTACTTGAATCAATTCTTGCTTCTTACTCTCAATATCCTACCTTTAAAAAACAACTTCGACACCATCATCTACTTTTCCTCAACCAGCTTACTATATCTAACAATCTTTGTCTGCTCGAATGGCAACACATTTCACCAAGACTAAATAAAATCCCAAAAGGCAAAATATCTAAATGGTTTACTACATTAGAGAACATCTCTACTTCTAGCTTTTCCCAAAGAACTATCCATTCACACTTCAATCTTCCACCTACTAACTACTATAGCTATAGTACTGGCCACTTCTACTAACACACTAAACCTTGGCTAATCTCTCTACTCAACAATCAACTGGTTGTTGGTAAAGCTCAAAACCAATGTACAACAACTAGTCACATACTAATTACTCATTGGCAATACCACAATCTTACCTATTCAACTCAACTATATCTACTTGCTCTTATATCTCTTTTACCTTGCACCAACTATCTACTTAACAGCTAACAAATGCACTATCTTCATTTACACAAATCTTGCAACAAAGTTTTTTGGTAGAATTAATACAGACAAATTACTTAATTTTCATGCCAACTACCAGAACCTTATATACTCAATTCTAATTTCAAATATTACTCCTATTCCACCACTTCCTAAACTTATTATTGAACAATCTCAAATACCTACCTTCTTCACTCTCAGTAAAGCCACTTAGACCCTTCAACTAATAGCTACCTACAATCAAAATGCCTCTAATCTCAACTTTTACACTGATAGCTCTGTCACAAACATAGATATCTCCTAATGCTCTATAGGTATTGGCTAGCTACAAATACAAAATCAAACTATACTCTATACCTTCCAAGCCAAAATTGAATTCTGGCCTTGCTCATACAAGGCAGAACTCATAGCAATAGTATCAGCTATCTGCACTGCTCCTAGAAACTGCACTATACAAATTTTTACAGACTTCCAATCAGTTATTTCAAAGTTCCACAACCTCTTACACAATGCTCATAATACAAATTTTATAAATACCCTGTACTGGTCGGTTTGGAATACTCTTTTAAACTTTTCTAAATCCTACAATTTAAATATTATATTTCACAAAGTCAATGTGTATCAGAATGATATCTTTAACAATGCAGCTGACCAACTAGCCCAAAACCATCAGCAAGCACTATATCTTACTTTCAATACAACTAATATATACAACCCTTTATTTACTTTTAGCTCTAACAATCCCCCAATTGAACTTCCTATACAGCGCAGCATTAGAACAATATGTCATGCATATATTTTCGCTAACTGGTCATCTCAAAACTGGTTCCAAAAATGGATCTCAATTATATCTCTAATCAATTGGCAAGCAACCTGGCTCTATCTTAATAATAACAAAAAAATATCCAATTTTTCACACAACTTCCAATCCTCCATACACAAATCTTTCAAAGTCAAATTACTTTTAGATAATTTACCAATGCCCAATATTCTTCATAGAAAAAACTCTTCCTATCCTAACAAATGTCATATATGTCAACAAGAAAGTAACTCACTTTACTGGATATCTTGTCTATCCTCTGAACCTCTATTCAACCTTATTCATAGCTCTTTAAAACATATTTTAAGTCATAACAAACTTCAAATCTCACATTTTCAAGCACACAATCTCCACACCTCCATTCTAAATCTCAATAGTTTTCAAGCTCACCAACTTACTTATAAACCTTCTTTAGCTTCTACACTTTCTGGCTTAGTACCAATTGACATTATCAACACATTAATCGAGTATACTACATCTAGCAAAACAGCAACATCCCTTACTATTAAACTCCTTCTTGAAATTAATCGTCAAATATACAAAAAATTATGGATTCCCTACTATATATCAAGATCACAAATTGATTCTACAACTTTATTCCTACCTTTTTTCGTACATACTCAATACCTCTAATCAGCCAAACATTGAATCTAACTTAATTAATCTTTCACACAAAATTGAAACATGGTATATCTACTGGATCAAATATCTAATACACCCATCTCATATTATTACTAATACTCAAATCTAGGTGAGCTTTGGCCACTCTGGTTGGTTTAGGCCGCAGATAAAAAACTAGGCTGCCTATTAAGCATCTTTAGTTAGTCTGAGTTCTTATTCTTAGCATTAGGTTTATACAATAAAATTTTTTCTGATTTTGTAAGAAATTTTGATTAAATTTAATAAAGATAAGGGCAAGGTCTCACCATTAACATTAAAAAAAAAAAAGAATCAATGTATACTAATAACTTATCTTAATAATATCATTCCTTTAAAAGTTTAGAACTTTGTGGATGTTATTTACAAAGATATAAACCCAACAGGTATATGGCTTTTCATGCCAATGTTCCTCTGCTAGAATGAGGAACTAAATAATGACAGCAACCATCTATCAAAGTTAAATTAATTAAATTAATAACTAAACAGTAAGCTGTGTTGTTTTATCTCAACATTGTAAAGCGGAAATGATTTTTTTACTGGCTTTTTTCTTATTTTTAAAGAATTGAAATGAATGATCTTCTATCTGAAATTTTCTGAATGTATAGTGTTACTATCGGTTGGGAGAGCAATTACAGATGTTAATCCAATTTAGCTCCGATGGTTAACTTGGTTTGGGATTTATAACACTTATACACGTGGGATGAGGTCATGAAATCTTAAGCTGAGTCGGGGTTATCACTTAACAGATCAACTTCAATTATCAGAGAGTAATTTATTATATAATGATAATATAAGAAATGCAAAATAATAAAGAATAATACAATAATAAAAGAATAAAACTAAACTAATAAACTAATACATAACCTCTAATACAACATACCGTATGGTTCCGAAAATAAGCACCCCTTTTTTGCATGTAATGCTGGCCGAAATCATTATAATGCAGCCCAAAATTGGCATAGTGCGGGCCAGGGGTGCTTATTTTCGGGGGGTGCTTATTTTCGGAACTATACGGTAAGAGGGGGGGAATCCAAATATAAACCATAACTAAAACATCAAAGGATTCTCCGGATTATAGTCTGAGACATTGTCTATATAGAGACACACAGTCTAATGAAAACTTAACTAAGGCGGAAACCCAGGCCTTAAATACCTTTTAATTTACTAAGGACTATTGCGCTATCTCTATTGTTTACAATTCTGTTTACAATTCTGCCAACATCTTGCGTGTCATTCTGCTTGACATATTGCGCGCAAGAACCAGTTACCCATTATTATTCACAGCCTTAGCCAACAACCGGGAGCCAATAATTGCTTACTTGTACAACAATCCCGGAATTGATCTATATCACTAAGCCTCCATTCGCCACCTAGAAGACTCTTGTGGCTCGGATCATTTGGGTTTTTAGTACTACCAAATCACATAGAAGTCACATTTTTAGTTCTGAAACCGTGACAATAGGCATTAGATTTTTTATGTTACAGTCATACCTGAGTTATATCCCCACTGGATTATATCCCAACCTGAGTTAATCCCCATTTTTTAGCAGAATAAATTTCCTTTTTTTATATAGTTTATATATTGAGTTATTTCCTCACCTTAGTTATATCACCAAAAATGCTCTGAAAAAATGAGGTGATATAAATCAGGTATGACTGTATATTGTTAAAGAAATTGCACAGTAAATTGGTCTTAAACTTGATATTTTGGTCTTAAACTTGATATCAATATAATTGCGTCTATACGTAAATTATGAATGGTCTAAACAAGTTAGAATGCGTCAACGCTATTTTATTGCAACACTGTTTATTGGTTAGTTACGTCAATTATATGATGTAATAGAAATCGTGTAATTTTTATTTGTAATTTTGCAGATTACTGTAGCGTGTGGCTAAAATATCGGTCAATAATCAAACATTGGTATAGGTATAATCGTTGACCAATCAAATCAATTCAGAAAATTCAAGATACAAGTAGACTTTTAAAAAATTGTTTATTTCTATTATAAGTGAAAATAGAATATAAGCATGTTTAGAATCCACTTAGATTAAAACAGAGTACTGTAACTACAATCAGGCCTCTCTGAATGTATAGCCGAGTGGCGGCTAAAATATCTTGCATTTAGAGAGGCACTGCATTTAGGGAGGTAAAAATCTACAAGTGTTATATGAGTTTGGCCAAATAAGGCCATGTATTTAGAGACTATGCATTAGGAATATGCATTTAGAGAGGTCTGACTGTATACTAAAAATTTAATTCTAAATAATAAGTATTCAAAATCAACTTAAATTCCGGTTCTATTTACGATATTTTTTTTAAGTTATTAAGATTAGAAATCCGCTTAAGTAGATTATAAGCCCATAAAGTTCAAAATCTACATGCAATATATATTTTAGATTCGGAGTTATATTAAGTAAATATATTTAGAACACGGTTGATTCTATTTTTATTGAGAGTCGATTAAGTTGATTTCCAAAAAGGTGGCTGGTTAAGTCGATTAAGCCAACTAACCTCTAGTCGACTTGTAACACTAATATATTCTATATATTTGATGTCAAATGTTTGATTGCATATGAAAATTAGGCAGAAATATCTTTTTAATCTTATATGAAAAAATAATAATTTATTATAGTTGTAGCTTAAACTAATAGCAACAAATATGTTTAATAAATCCATTTATTGTTTATATGATTCGTCTTCAGCTTTTAAAGCAAAGCATTTAATATAGATATTAATAATATTCTTATCAATAAATATTAAAAAATTACGGCATTGTTAAATCACATCACTGGTGTTCAACACCACAATAATTTTTATTATAAGCTGCAGTGTAACATAAAGATCAGGTGTAATGTTTTTTTTTAAAAAAAAAAGTATAGCTCAAAATTTTACCTATGAAACCACCTTTCGATTTCTAATAAAAAAAATTCCTTACAAAATTTTGGTATAAACTAAGCTCTCGCCCCATCCCAGCTTTTAACTCTAACCCTAATCTTAATCAAAATTTAATTTTTGGTTTGATAAATTTTATTTTGATTTATACGTTACACTGCAGCTCATAAATAAAAATCATTGTGGTGTTGAACACCACAGGTGCGATATATAATTTTTGAAAAATTAAATTATTAAAATACACACGTGAAATACAATTATAATAATCATCGGAAATTGAAAAATCAAATCTAGTATCACCTAAAAAATTAAAAGTAATTTAATTTTCATCAGTTAAAACCGGAGTAATGTGCAATAATTAAGTAATAGTTTTACCATCATTCTTTAATATTTCTGTAGATGAGATAAATGAATAATTAATTGTATCAGTAGGATTTTTAAAGTTAAGCAGTTTGCTAGTAAATTTATCTTTAGAACAAATTTGTAATTCAGATGATGATGTTGGAATAATTGCATCTGCAGATTGAGAAGTTTTTAATAATGTAAGGTTACCTTTATTAAGAGCGATACTATCCTCTTATGCCATCCAAACAATTTCCGAAAGATGGTTGATATGCTAATTGGATATAACATTCAGGAGTACCTTCAGAAAATTCAGGACGTAATCCATCCATATTTGGAAAGCTAATATTCAACATTATGATGAGGTGGTTTCCTTGTAGACATTTCAGCCATAATAATACTAAAGCTATAGATGTCTGTTGCCATCGTATATGGTCGTTTATTTAACACTTCCGGTGCAACATAAAATAAAACTCCGTAAATACTGTCTTCTAAATCAAATTCATTATTTTTCTAGACAATCCTAAGTTTTCGATATAAGTAATTAGATCTCCATTAATATATTGATTTACAATATATTACACTATGAAAATCCCCATGAACATATTCTACTTCATGAATCCTTATTAAATCTCTTGATATATCGATAAGCTGCTTTAATTTACTTTTCCAGTTAAGTTCTCGGAAATTTGATAATAGAAATTTATGAAGGTTTCCTTAATTTGCATATTGAAATACAATTAAATATTCATTATTAGTTGTGTTTTGAGGTAATCCATACACCTCAAGATTATTACCCATTAATCTACATTGCATAGCATATAATTTTTGAACTTGTTAAATAACAAATAATATTATTATTATTGATTTATCTACTGTATATTAGACCATGAATAAATCATTTTTTTAACTTCTAAAAAATTTTCTTGTGAACCGGGCAACATTTTTAGTGCAACTATGCATGATATTGTACGTGATTTCTTAGGTTCATTTGAGGTTATTCTTTTACCATTTAACCATGTTGCTGAAAACGCTGACCCTTCACTAATTTTTTGAACGTTATCTAATCTATAAAAAGGAATCTACTTTATTACATTTTCATAAGACGTAGCTTTAACTTGAAATTCTTTAATGCAATCACGACACACTTATTTCCACTCGTCCATCCCAGTGTAGTTTTCTGCGGTCACATGTTCGACACCATGCTAGCGATGTTTTATCTCGGTTACAATTTGTACACATTCCCCAAGAACTATTTCTTTCATAATCAAAGACTAATATATATTCGTTTGTTGCTGTATCTTGAGTTAGCCCATACATTATAAGTTTACTATTCTTCGATCGTATAATGAGGTCTTTAAACTTATAGTAAATAGAATGTGATTTTTTAAATTAATAAAATTGAAGTTTAAAAGATTTTATCGATTAAAAACAGGCGATGCTTAGAAAATAGTTAAATATAAATATATATCCAGATTATAATCATCATCTGTTTTCATTCCTAATAAATAAATCAAATTTTAACTTACTCCGTTCAAAATTTTAAAATCTAGTAGATATTGAGTGCTATATAATATTTTAAGGTCCACTAGGCTTGATTGTTTATGCGATTGTGTATATATAGATTCATTCATTTTTATATTCATTTATATCAATATTTTTATATACGCCCTCTTCAATTTGATATTCAACAAAAGATTCATATTAATAATTTTTATTTTTATATTTATCTATATTTTGAATAATATTTAATCCATCAAAAGGAATCCATTGATTACATCTTCGTATTCTGTAGCTTTAAGTTGAAATTCTTTAATACAATCATCTAGATTTTTATTTCCACTTGTGATATTTTATGAGAATCGCATGTTTGACACCAAGCAGGCGATGTATTATATCGACTGCAATTTGCACATTACCTCTAATCATCTAGATCCAAATTCATCAAATACTAACATATATCATCTGTTGTTTTGGGTTAGCCTATATACTTTGAGGGCGCCATTACTTAACATATTTTCTATAAACTTAAACCATTTAAATAAAGTTTAAGTTAGATACAATAAATAATAATAAATTAGATGTCTTATTTCATTTACTTTATTTAATGTATTTAATAATTTTGTGATCCAATTAATGTTTTAAGCTCCACTTTACAATTTGATCTACGCGACAGTGTATATTTACAATAGTCAACATGGTTTGCATAAAGTATTCCATCTAAACAGGTTGCTAAAAATTTATCACTAATATTTTGAATATTATTTAATCTGTTCTGTTAAAAGGAATCTATTCGATTAAATCTTCGTAGCTTGTGGCTATAAGTCGATATCCTTTAATGTAATTATCTATATTTTCATTTCCACTTGTCCACGCTTATTTTATTTTTTGAGAATCGCATGTTTGACATCAAGCAAGCGATGTGTTATACCGATTACAATTTGTACCTTTTCCGTTCTCTTTATTTCTTGTAAAACCAAATTCATCAAATACCACTAGATACTCGTTTGTTGCGGTATCTTGAGTTAGCCCACATACTTTAAACACATATCCTTTAATCGTACATAATCTTCCAACTGATTAAATATTTTAAAAATGTGAATTAATACAAGTAATATTAATTCATGATAGAAAACATGATAATTCCAGTATAACATATCTTAATCAGAACAGCAGAATAGAAAGTAAGTCCTGTAATGGCTCTTTTAGTAACTTATGAATAAATCATGTTAATTCTAATTCAACATTATTTGTGGTCACCAAAATAGCGAGTAAGTTCTATAACAAAATTTTTTAATTAACTCATGAAAGAAATTACGACAAATTTAATGCAAAGACTAACTCACTTACTACTGAAATAGTAAATAACTTCTGTAAAAAGTTATTTATAGCACATAACTATGATAGAATGTATGACAATTCAAATGCAAACCAACCACATATTGTGGTCACCAAAATAGCAAGTTCTGCAAAAGAATTATTTATAATAAAAAATCATATGCAAACTACTCAAACTTAGCTGATTGGAATAGTAAGTAATTTGTAATGGAATTTTGGTTACAATAACTCATGATAAAAATCATGGGAATTCTAATGTAAACACATTTAACAGAACAGTAAGTTCTGTAACAGAATTTTTAATCTTGTTGTAAACCAACCTAACTTAAACAATTATAGTAGTCACCTGATAAAAATTATGACGATTACAAGACAAACTAACTCTAACAAAAAATAAGGTAATAAGTTAGCTAGTTAATTGTGATATAAAAAAATGAAATAATAAAATTTTGTACTTAACTTGAAGTGTATAAAAATCTCTACTAATATAACAAAAATGTGTAAAGACTAAAAAATAAACACCAACCAATTTTGCTATAAATTATAATTTGAAATTGATAAAAATTTGAGAATTTCACTACAATATGATATAGCATACTCCCTTTAAACAACTCAAGCGCCTAGTTGTCTAAATGGTATAGATTTAGAGATGAGCAAAAATTATATATATATTCTTATATACATGCCTTTACACATTTAACATATTTTTACAAATTATGGTGAAATTAATACGTCAAAATAAAAAAAAAGACTTCACGTTTAATATTTGTTTTTTTTAAAAAAAAATAAAAAATTTAAATTTTTAGCAGCAAAAATTTCAATTTATCGCATACAATTAATGATTAATTTCAAGCTTTACCAGTTTATAAAGTTTTTCCTTGAATACTATGCGTAGCCTGAATAGAGGGTATATAATTTGATCATTAGTATTTATCAATGTTTTCAATCGTTTGCATTACATTTTCTTCGAATTGTTCTTCCAAAATATCGTCATTTTTTCATATCAAATTAAATATTCGATATATTTTCAAGACTTGCTTCATTAGAATAGCTGTATTAGTTTGAATAGTTTGATCAAGCCTATTTTCTTTATTTGAACAATATGATGTGGATATTTCTTGTTCCCGATTGTATGTTATTTTTGTTGCACGATCATTGTAAATTTATTACGTTGTTGTGAATGAATATGAGAACCTATTATTGCGGCAGAGCCAGATATAGGCTTATCAGGATTTCAGATTATGTATTTGACTTTAAGCCTTTTATTAGTTTTAACCGAGTTAAAAGTTTGCCAAAAATGGAACGGATGACCAGTAGAACCAGCTGGATGTTCACGAAGCAAATCTCGAATTTGTAAATTTGGTAAAGGCCAACTTGACATTATACTGGTACGTACGTAAATATGTTATTAATGTTCAAACGATTGACCATTTATTTAACTCATATAAAGCAATTTTATATATACATATTTTATAGCTCATTTGTAATTGATATAAGTAACGTAGTTTATTTGCAATCTATTGCAATCTATGACTCTTAACGTTAAATTACTTAATAAGATGTAATAATTTATAAGGTCAAATTTTACCTATCACTTACATAATTATTCCCTAATATACTGGGTGGCATGAGTATAAGTGGAAATAAACCTTCCGCTTAAATACATAGAACCCAGTGTATAACTGATTTATACCTGCGAACTTGCTATAGTGACTTGGGTATAAATACAGCTAATTTATAAATTTTAATTTAATACAGTATACTGTAATACAGTAATCAACGATTCGGAAATTCATTGGGCGAAATAGCCATTTTTTTCCATCAGAAAAAGGACTCGAGAAAATCGACTTAATTAATGTCACTGTAAAAAAAACTATCATTAAAGTTGTTCTTGTTGAAGAGAACAATTCAAAATGTACAAGAATGTGTGGTGTGTTTTACGCAATCAGTGTAAAGATAAATTTTTTTTTAATTTTTGAAAATTTTAAAAGCTATTTTATTTATTACTGAAATAATGAATTCCGTGACATAGAAGGAAATAAATAAACGACGTGTAACATTATTTATCTAAAAAGGGAGACCTAGACCTCCCCCCATTTCTATTGAATAATGACCATATCTCTCATACGTTTATCAATGCAGTTGCATTATCTGGTTCGATTTCTTTTATATTACCTCTTGCTGTTGTAAATTATTGACTAGATGTAGAAGTAGGCAAAGTGTTTCGTAAAAGAAACGATGTTAATAAAGTTTTTCGTGGAATTCTGATCTGGTAACATAGACTCAAAATATTTGCCTATAAACTTGGTTCAAGAATTTTATGAAAGGTCAGACTTTTCAAAAAATTCTTTACCAGAAATTTGTAATAAAGGAAGACAATTTTTGAACGGATTTTTCAAAGTCAAGAAGTTTGCATCAAACCATTGTTCAATATTTAAAGAAGGGCTTTGAGCAGTTATACAGATTATTCCATTATCCATAAAGTTTCAAAATAAAAATTAAAATATTCTAGAAGGGTAAGAAAAATAATCGGAATTATTAGCGCAAAAATTTTTTTATAAAGCTATGAGATTGTCATCTTAAAACTTGTTTGATAAATATGAGAAAAGTTTAAACGAAGCCAAGAATCACTATTCTCAATTAAAAATAACCGAATATGCTCAACTAATCTTCAAGTCCAAATTCATTGGAAGTGACTAAAAGATCAAAAACAGTGGATGTATCAAATGTTTCTAATGAAATGCTTATATATTTATTAAACTTTTAATTTAATATTTGATATTGTTAAAATATTTATTACAGTATTAATAATCAATATATTATTAAAATTTACTTACCTAATTAAAACTTTAATAAAAATAATGGTTTGTTTAATTTTTTTGAGTTACCATTATCGCAGATTATTGGTTATATTTTTAAAATATGAGCATCTGAAGCTTAAAAAAAAATAGAATGTGCTTTAAATATTTGATTATTTTAGTATTTTGACCAACTTCAATTATAACATTGTACCCATTACTATTTGCGAGAAGATAGTCATTTTGAATCCAAATTATCAAAGTCCGGAATTGAATGTGAACTACTGCTAATATTATTGTACCGGAATTACATATATAATTACATAATTGACTATAGGTATAAGTATGCGACATAACGTAGTGCACTGAAAAGTACATAAATACTTTTTATTCTTTAAATCTTCTTTTATTGTGACATCAAAATTATTTAAGGATGATATGCTCGAATTGGCAGAAATTATTCTTAGTAATTTAAATAATGAATTTTTATTCTTTATATCCATGTACGTATACGTTTAAAATCTTTACGAGCTTTTTTCCAAGTTCTACGCGACGTACGCCCATAAAGCGCTAATTGCCGTCGAGTCGCCCTTTACATTGTATTAGTAACGAATCTAAGATTACTTCTCCAAGATCAGCATGATAAGCTCTATTTATGAATGAAAGTTACACAAAATGTTATATTAAAAATCATAGAACAGTAGAATGTCAAAAAAAAAAAAAAATAACGATAATGAATAAAAAAAATAAAAAATTATACGTTGCTTTGTGAAAATCTATATTCAAACGTATTTATAAGCCCCAAAAAATGGCCATGCAGCACATAATAGTTAATATAATTACGTATTTTTTATACAGTATACGTATGATGACATTTTTATTTTTACATAGTATATATTCAAATTACTTGTGTAATTTGTAATAAAAAAATACGAATTAACTATAATAAAATTCGTGATATGAGTGACGCCAAGGGGAAAGGGACACTTTGATATATCGATTTATCATGTCTGTCTAAACGGACTTTCAATTTTACACAATTTTTATATTGTAATGTATTGCTGTATTACACTAAAATTGAAAGCCCGTTTAGACAGACATGATAAACCGATAGATCAAAGTATCC
>CAJVPY010000690.1:0-24236 GCA_910591965.1 Dentiscutata erythropus
TTGCAAAAATATAATCCTTATTTTCAAATATTATCATGTTAAATTTTATTTAAATATTTTAAATAATTAAAAAAGTAGATCAGAGATATATTTATAGTAATTATGCAGACAAATTTGCCTGCAAATCTCTACCCATTAAGGGATAGATAGCTTTGTATTTAAGCATTGTATCATAAATAAATAAATATATTTTTGCCCTAAAGTAAACCATGTTTCTATGCTTTTAATGAATATACCAAACTGCTCTAGTAAGGAAATATTCTACTTTCACACTGCTTTATATCTTGCCCTGTTATTTTAGAGATCCCTGTTGTTGTGTGCTATGTTGCAGGTAGTAAATTAAGAAGGCTATCCCACTTGTAACAATATATAGTACTATATATATATATAAAGTAATACAAATCTATTCCGATCTTGGGGTTCTGTAATTGGATTTTGATGATTTTCGGCTTGTTAGAATCGTCTCAATGAGACAGACATTTTGGTGGTAAAATTATCCAAAACGGACTGTTGAATCAAAAGTTATCTAGTATTTAATGTCAAAATTTAAAAGTTTTTAAAAATTTTTTAGCCAATCAAAATGTAGCATTTATGATCAGATGAGGTAGGAGGTAGCCACTTAGTAGCAAAAAATCAGATGATAAATGGTGCTCCTCTTATCAAGATATGCAAAGTCAATTAGAAAATTTACAACAATACCATGATACTCTCAAAAAATATATAAAATATTGTTTACTTTCTGAAAATCCTCAATTTTGACTATATCATTACTGGCCTGCATGGGCTTATCCACAACTAGAAAAATTCAGAAATTTCTAAAATACTTAACGATTTATTAGTTAATCTGTTGCTAATAAAACTCACTATCTATCTACAGCTATTAAAATTATTGAACGCAGTACCTATACTAATAGTTAGCACTATAATAAGACAAAAACATCACCCATACTCACATTCATTTGTACAGGTGATGGTTACTTTTAAAAAAAAATATGCATCTGAATACAATAATCCATGAACTTGGCCTCCCAACAATATTTATCACATTAACAATAGCCAAAGCTTTGTAGACTCACCCTTACAACATACTTGCTAACACAAATAACAATGACCTGTTGCCAACCAACAGACCATTACATGCAATATTGTGCTTCATTTACAAGCTACAAAATATCAAAAAATATATTTGAAAAGATCTAAACATTAGTGAATGGGAAACCTACTTCTACTTTTTTGATCAAATAGAATTTCAAAACTGTGGAGCAGTGCATCTATATGGTGTTTACTGGACAATATCAAACATATTAGAAATGATTAATTACAATATTATTTAATCAACTTTTCCCGATCCCAACCTAAAACCAAAACTTTACCAGAAAGTTCGTAACTTTCAAACACATATATGCAATTTTAAATACAAAGGTCCAGCCCCACCTAGTGTTTGAAATTTCAGATCAAAATACTGTTCTTATGTATAGCTATTTATTATATACTTATAAGAACACTATTGTTATTTTAATATTCTCAAAAAATTTACACTGTGCACAAATTTATAATAGTGTTCTTATAAGAACTCTGAAAACATTAATTTTAAACACTGGCCCCACCAAGATCAATATGCAAAAAAGAATTTTTCTGTCTCATCTTTGAATATATATTCTATGACCCAAATGACTACAGATATACTTACAAATACCCAAAACCAGAAGATTAATAGATAGTTCTATATTATGCTCCTACATTAATAATATGAAATGCTTATATGAATATCCAATATGTAACTAATAAAGGACTTGCCAGATATATAACAAAATATATAAGCAAAGTCAAAACCTAATATTCGTGAACAAATATACTACTGTGAATACATTCATGCTCAATAAATAGGTTTAATATAAATAATGTTTCTACTGCTTGGCAAACGTATAATAAACCCATCAATCCAAGTTTAGTATCTAACTACAGATCCTTTATCTATACAATCAAAAGCAATTATTCTGCTATATATGATAAACTTATTTGAAGATAACCCTTATTGGAACGATAAAATTGAAAAATACTTCACATGACCACTCAACTTTATATTTGACAACATAATATATAAAACCTACTTTGAAACTTATGAATTAAAATCAACTCATCCAAACACATCTAACAGAACAGTATACCAAAATAATCTCAAAAATTTTGTTGTCAAATACAATAACCAAATACTTACATGCAGTGTTGTACATAGGACATGTCCACACTATGTAAAATGTCTAATGTCCAAGATTGTCCAAAATCGTCCAAGCCTATATTCCATGTTTAACTAATCAATAAAGTAATTTAAAAAAATATATAATTATATATTTTTTTAGATGCTGGACTCATTAGTGAAAAAATTAAAATAGATTATCTTAATAAAATTTTGAGTAATTTTAATTTGAAAAAATGTCCAAAATTGTCCCATATACAACACTGCTTACATATATGTGATCCTTACAAATAGAACATAGTGAATTGTTCTTTTATCAACAACTTCTACTAAAATTTCTACACAGATCTGAAAACAAAATATTAGATAATTACTAAAATTACAGAAACTGTTTCCTGGCTCGTTTTCTAACTGTATACTAGTCTATCCAAGAACAAAATCAAGAATTTACACTAAAACAAACATTATATACTTTAGATCAATTCAAACACTCTCATCGAAACAATAACTTTGTCATTTAACTCAATCCTAACAACAGATATCCTAAACATAATAGAAATCTAATTAGACTTTATAAAAATATTACCACGAGTTTTGAACACTAACTCAACTATAAATCTACTACCAAGTCAATACTATTGCTAACAAACAATAAATAACTATCTAGATTCACAAAACGGTTCACACTATCCTTTCTTCTTTATCACAGGCTTAGCAGATACTGGAAAATCCTATATGATATGCCTATTGTTAGAAGATTTTCAAAAAACCAACCAAAACTACTTACTATTAGCACCAACTGGAATTACTGTACAAAATATCAGTGGATTAACAATTTACTTTGCACTATGAATAATCTATGATGAATATGGATTTCAAACTCTCGTATTTTATGACTATGAACTAAACAACTCACTCCTCCAAATAAACACTCTCATTATAGATGAAATATCCATAGTATCAGGCCAATTCTTAATATATATCTCTAAACTTTTTGAATCATTGCACAAAAACAATAACCCATTTGAAGGTATCAATATTATTTTAGTTAGTGATTTAGCTCAATTACCTCCAGTTACTAGCTCACCCATTTACCAATCTTCTATATAGAAAATTTTCTACCCACTATTTCTTTGTAAACCTCAAAAACAAAGCCAAAACACCCAATTCTATAACCTACTACAAAAAATAAGAATGGGTGAAATCGACAATACAACATGGTAAATACTGTCCCAAAAAAGCTACAAAACAATCAGATCATCTGAATTAAACACTACCCTTAATATCACACATATAGTAGGCTACAGAAAAAAATGCAAATTTAATAAACAGATTGATATGCACTATAATCTCTATTCAAGAAAACAAATTTATAATCTCAAATAGCATTGATGTCTTTAATAACTAAATATGTAATGACAAATCGATATTTTGCAAATTTAAAACAAAACCAACTTACCAAAAACAATTAGAATCCAACCTGATATACGAGTTATATTTCTCACCAATTTACAACGTCAATACCGAATAGCAAATAGTACTATAAGTATCATTATAGACCTTGATCTTCAACTAAATCTCATCTATTTAAGTTTTTGTATCAAAGGAGCTATAATAAATACTTCATTTACCAAATTCACAAGCAACTTTGATATAAATAGCATACCTGCTAGTCAAACCCAATTCCTGATACAAAATATATATGTATTAACTATCTACAAAATACAAGAACTTATACTCCCTGATGTATTACTAAATCTAGACTAATGATTTGAACCGGGTAAAAAATTCCTAATCAGTTAACCGAGTTGGCTTACCGGGATACAATCGGGTTAACCGTATTGCTTCGGTTAGATCGGTTGACCCGGTTGACCTGAGTTATTCGGGTCAACCGAGTTAACCGAGTCAACTAACCTAATTAACTTGAGTTACCCAGAAGTTGTTCGCTAAACTACTGGGAACTTTTCTTCATTTAATAAAACGGATCACAGGCCTATAACGATAGCAAAATCGCGATTATAGAATTATCGATTAATTTATTATAGAGATTTAGAGTTATCTATATACTGATTATTAGATAAAAGATAAATGAAGTGCTAGTTATAATCATTTTTGCTTAAATATTGCATTAAAATAGACAATACTCATAAATGACATGCCAATTCACAATAAACAATTTCATACAAAATTTATTAAATTTAAAAAATTTTCTTTTACATTTTTTATGCGATATTTATGTTTCCAACCGATTATATCGGGTCAGCCGGGTCAACTGATTATATTGGGTCAGCCGGGTCAACCGATTATATCGGGTCAGCTGGGTCAACCAATTATATTGGGTCACCCAATTTTTTCAGTTCAGTTCGGTTACTCGATTATTGTCTAACCGGGTCATATCATTAATCTAGACGAACAAATATTCACATCTGGCCAAGCATATATAGCATTAAGCTACTATACTAACTAGAATAATTTAAAAATACAATTACTAAATAGTATTGCTTTTATTACAGACCAATTCATGATCAGAGAATATAGATATTTAGAACTTGAAGCCCTTAAATTATTACCACTAAACAGACCAGCATAACAAACTCCACTAAACAGAACTAAATAATCAAAAATACTTCAAATCTAAAAGCAAAAAACAACTTTCTACTATCATTAATATAAAATTCCTAATATACATACAATTTAAAAAATTTTTTTTTATTATTTAAACCCTTTTATATTCTAAATCATTGATCATTATACAACATATAGCCAAACTACTTTAAAATTATATGACAAATAAAATTTAAAATTATGGGTAGTAAAGCCACCCATGTGCACATTCTCTAGTTATAAATATTTAATATCTTTAAGGGTAGAGTGTATGTAAATCATTTATTATATGATATGTGTTGTCGATCTTTTTTGTGTAATAGTTTATATAGTAAATACAAATATGATTGGGTAATTACCTGTTTTAGTAATAATTTTACTATTTGTTTTTTTGTGTAACTAGCAAATTTGAAGTCCTTTTGGCAAATTTAACTATATAAGGAAGTATATTTTTTTAAAATAATACGATCTATAAAAATTTTACTACTATAAATAAAAAGTTTAATCTGTATATTACTCAATTTTAGTAAAAATTGACAGTAATTTCAAAAACTTTTATTAGTGACATATTGTAATTTTATGCATAAAATCTCATTGTACTACAAAAGTTATATGATAAATAATTGATATACACTTTACTCTTAATGCTAATTCTGTTTATAGTATATTATAAAAACAAAAATAGTAACTATTCTATTATGTACTACTAGGACTTATAAGTACAATTAATTTATTATAAATTAAAAGTTGTTTATTTCACAAATGTCCTGTAAAAAACATTGAACTATGAAAATAGCTAATTATTTGAATTGCTTGTGTTAATATTAATTTAAAATTCTTATATTCTTTAAATATTTTTCCTACAACAAGATTGAATTGGTATGCCCAATATAAAATAAAAACTTTGCTAATATGTTCTTTTCATATTTCTCATCTTATATAAATTAAAATTAAAATTAATTTAAAATTAACTAGTGGTGAAATTTACCTGCTTAAGAATTGTTAGAGTTAGGTTAGAGTTAGGGTTAGGGTATTAAAAAAATTTTTTATATAAAATAGCATAGAGCTAATATAAAGTTCTGCTTTCATTTTTTATAAAATTTTCAGAAGTTTTGAACATTTTTACTTAGAATACCCGACCTGTTTACTTAGTACGTTTTGAGATACAGCACCCTAGTGAGTGTTAAAATCGTCTTAAAAATTAATAAGTTTTAAAAATATAACTTAAATTAAAAAATTATTAATTAACTTACTAAGCTACAGTATACTCTCTACTTGAGTTTGTTACAAAGCAATTAATATTTATATTCTTTTCTTAGCTTTATGTATTGTATTATTAATATAACAAATTATATCTTCAGTTTTAGAATATTCTTTACTAGTATTATAAACATTCCAAATTAATGGTTCTCTCATAGATGTAATAAACACAACATCTAATAAATATTCTTGTTTAATGTTTGTCCAACCATCTAATTCTGCTATTGCACCAATTTTATTATTTTGAGCTTTAGCCAAAATAATACTAAGCTTGATTTAGTTAATATTTGATTACTAAATGCATGTGATTTAGACAAGAAATTGTTGGTGCTATAAATTTAAAAATAGCCCAAGTTTTAGAATTCTGAAAAAAAGAAAATAGTAGACTATTTGAACCAAGTATTCTTAAAAGTAAATCTTCAAAAATTGGAATATCTTTAACTGATAATGGACATTAAACAAATCCAATAAGAGATGATTGAGTTGATGTTATTGAACTATTAGATATCAAATATTTAATAGAAATATTATCTGATTCACTAGCTTTATCAGACTCTGAATCTAAAAAAATAAAATTAATATAATTTAATATTTATTACGTTAAAATACAGTAATAAATATAATAAATATTTTATCACTCTAATAAAAAGCTCTCTAAGCCAAAGAGATTACCTTAATACCAAAAAAAATATTTTACCACTGTTTTTTTGATTATTATTTTTTTTTTTTTTAGCTTGTTTTCGATCTTCAAATATTTCTAATATTAAGATAATTCTTTGTTCTTCTAGAGTATATTGACTTTTAAAATGTTTACATCTTGCAAGATGTGAGTGACAATTCTTAGCCTTATTAGAAACTCAACACTCTTCTTTTTTTGATGCTACTTCAAGTCCTAAAGCTCTTATACAACATTTACAGATAGAAGCCTGATTTCCTCCTTTGTTGGCAATTTTTTCAGATAAGTAAAAATAAGGATGATAGTTATGAAGTATGCGCTATAAAATTTATATACAAAAAAAGTTCAAAGACAAGCGATTTATTAAATATTAATTAAAAGTTAAATGATTTAAGTCATTTTAGATCATTTATAGTCAGTTGATTTTAGTTATTTGCTTAATTTTAAAATAATACGTGACTAAATTAACCATGGGAATTTAGTCATTTTAGTCACGTCATTTCAAAAATCAAATGACCTGGTCATTTGAGAACACTGTTTCGAGTTGCATCAGTATACTCATGAGCACATGTTTTAAAAACTTTCACATATTTTTAGCTAGAAATATGCACATAATTCATAAGCTTTCTAGCCACATAGTGCAACAAAATTATCAATAAATCTTAACTACGTGCACATCATCTATAAAACTAAATAAAAGTTTTAAAACTATTCATCTTTAGCATATTATATAAAATAAACAATTTATTTATTTATTATTTTTTTACTTATTTAAACAGATTTATATTGCTTTATCTATCATTATTTTATATATCATATATTTTAATTTGTAATTTACAAGTTTATTATAATTAATTACTTTGTAAATGGTTTTTTACCAACAAATTATAGTGCACATATATTTTATAGTATTATAAAAATTTATAGTGCACTAATTTTTAAATTTATTCACATAAATTAAGAGTGTATTGTGCACACTATTCACATATTTTTGAGAAAGATTTTATATACTGGGTTGCATCTAAGGAGGCTTGACTATAGTATAAATAATAGGATTTGTAATTCGATATCAGCAATTACTTAATTCGTTAATCACTTAATTCGTAACTTCTTTACATTTTTTACCATCTTGTATACAACTGTAATTGTATTTTTTATAATAAAAGAAAAAACAACTTATACTGTATTTATCATAATTATGATAAAAAAAAGATCTTTTAAATAAAAAGAGTTTTTAACGATATGCATTACTGCGTACTGTGTAAAGTACAGTACACAAGCTAGTATTTATAGTCATATGGGATCAAAAAGTGGAATTATAGCTGTTTTCAAAAAGGTGTACCCACTATATCATGGGATAACCACATGATTTCCTTGATTCTGTGAATAAGGGAATTCAAAGGGAAATCGAGGTGATACAATGGTTTACACCTGGGTACACCTTTTTGAAAATAACTGTAAATAAAGGCATACGTACGTACGTACATAAAAAAGAGGTTTACCGATAAATTCAATAAACATGAAGTTTAGGCTTAAAAATTAAGGTTTGATGTGTCAAATTTAGATGAAACTTTTGTATATGTATTACTTGTACTGTGCAAAGTATAGAACACAAACTAGCATTTATAGTCATATAAGATCAAGAAAGGCTTGTAAAAAAGTGGAATTCAAGAAAGGCATACGTACGTACGTACATAAAAGAGTTTTTAACAATAAATTCAATAAACATGAGGTTTAGGCTTAAAATTAAGGTTTGATGTGTCAAATTTAGATGAAAATTTGTATTACTTGTGCTGTGCAAAGTATAGAACACAAACTTGTATTTATAGTCATATGAAATCAAAAAAGGCATACATACGTACGTACGTACGTACATAAAAAAGAGTTTTTAACTGTTAACGATAAATTCAATAAACATGAAGTTTAGGCTTAAAAATTAAGGTTTGATGTGCCAAATTTAGATGAAACTTTTGTATAAGTATTACTTGTACTGTGCAAAATATAGAACACGAACTAGCATTTATAGTCATATGGGATCAAGAAAGAAAGTGGAATTAAAGAAAGGCATACGTACGTATATAAAAAGGAGTTTTTAAAAAATCCAATAAACATGAAAGATTAAGGTTTGATGTGTCAAATTTAGATGAAACTTTTGTATATATATTACTTGTACTGTGCAAAGTATAGAACACAAACTAGCATTTATAGTCATATGAAATCAAGAAAGGCATGTAAAAAAGTGGAATTCAAGAAAGGCATACGTACGTATATAAAAAGGAGTTTTTAACAAATTCAATAAACATGGAGTTTAGGCTTAAAATTAAGGTTGATGTGTCAAATTTAAATGAAACTTTTGTACATGTATTAGCAAAGTATAGAACACAAATTAGTATTTATAGTCATATGAAATCAAGAAAGGCATGTAAAAAAGTGGAATTCAAGAAAGACATACGTACATACATAAAAAAGAGTTTTTAACGATAATTCAATAAACATGGAGTTTAGGCTTAAAGTTAAAATTTTTGTATATGTATTACTGTACTATGCAAAGTACAGAAGAAAGGCATATAAAAAAAATAAGAAAACTAATACCTAGTTAATAATAATATTCACACTTTTGATTTATTCATTCGAAAAAACTGTATCACATCTAACCAAAATATATCTTTTTAATAATTTCCGTTAAGTCATCTCCTATTGGTGTTAGTGGCATGTACGTACGTACGTACCATCGATCTACTATTTATGAACGTGCCAAACAAAGATGCGCATATAAACTAGTTGTGTTACCACCGCCGAAACTCGACATTTTCTTATATTATATAAAGTCCAAAATCCAATTTGCAACCAGAACTTTCGTGAGGCAATAAATTGACGCTATTAATAAATTCAAGATTTATTATTGAAATTCTTTTATACTGTACTGATTGGTATCATTCTTTAAATCTATAAAATGTCTTCGAACAACAACGATCTAAGAATTGTTTTTGTTGACTCTTCACGACAAGTTTCTCGTAAAAAACTTATCGAAGAAATTCAGGCTCTTAAGAGTGAAAATTCTTCCTTAAATTCTAAGATATCTTCTTTAGAAGCGGAAATCTCTTCTCTTCGTCAATCTGTCTCTCAACTGACTATTCTCGCGTTCCCTCCCGAACTTTAGTGTTATTTAGTCTAGAATTTCTGGTATCATGGATTTATTATTTTACAATCTTTTGCTTCTCTTATAGCATGATTCTTGACATTTTTTTTATTTTTGTGGATATTTACAATTCTTTTATATTACTGCTTTTTAAAACACAAACACTGTGTTAAGCATATATGACACTTTTTTGTAAGAAAGATAATAAGGTAAAAAACACGAACTACAGTTATAACAGGATAATTCAATTCATAATAAGTGTATTAGTGTATTTAGTATATCTTATTTTTTTTTTCTTATTACTGCTAGAGATCTTTTTTTCCACAGCTGTATAATTCCATATCATTCCATGATTACAATTAGTTTACTAATGTTAAGGTCAAGGTAATTTTTCGTGTTAAGATAAGGCTTGGGGTCAGCTACAGTAGTGTATTATCATTATTTCAAATTCATTACAATAAAATCACATTGACTAAATCGATTTCATTAAAATTACACGTGTAAGTAACCATATCTGCTGATTTCGATAAAGAAACCCATCTCTTCAGTGACACACTTCATTAGATCTATGAAATTATATATAATTAACGCACCCTAACCTGGAGAGTATGGATGTATAACTTATTGTGAGTTATTTTTAAAATGTAAGTTACATTTTAAGCTATGTAAGTTACCATGTAAGGTAAGTAATGTATAATAAATCATCTTTTAATAACCTAAATTTATTCTGGACTGCCTGCTTTACTATAAATATATTTTGGAACTTACATAAGGTCACGTAATTTACAATGTAATACTCTGTCAGGTAAGTTATTGCACCACTACTGGAGAGATTGGTTTTCCTTATCGAAATCAGCCGATATGCTGATATACTTCCTAAATCTTGTATACAGTATTATACTATATTAAAAATTAGGGTATTTTCTAGAGTGTCCAGGATTATAATATCCGTATGATTTACCTTATAGCGCATAAAATATTCAATTTGCATAATTTAAAGAAACACGCATAATCTGCACATAATCTAGCTTTTCCCAAGAAAAAGATACTCTATAGGCCAAAATTCAGTTACACAAATAATGTTATCGCCGGCATTATCAAGTCGGCCTAGATTATATTATAACGCCAGTAATTTTTCGTAATTTTATGTAGCATGAATAGCGCTGGCCAACTATCAGTACTTGGTATACTTTTTAAAAATTAAATTATAGCTCCAAATGTAGTAACAGCTGTCGATTGATAAATACTGGTCAAACTTTTGTTAGTATGATTTGTATGTAAAGTAATTATTTTAACTCTTCTAGCATTACCTAAAAATTTCGCTATAATAGTATAAGATTAGTGTTATATTTTTCTATTAGAAAGACTTTATCAAATAAAACCAAAAATTTCACAGGAAAAACTTTTTGTTAGTGCACAGAAGGCAATTTAATAAGTAAATTGCTTTGATTTTTGTGCGTTATTATACAAATATGATTGGCAAATCATAATTTCAACCCTAATTCTGGGGTCCACATAATTTAAGATTTGCCGCACGCATAATTTTGCATTTACCGGATCATAATTCTGGACACTCTACCGGAGATATTCCCGGTATCATGTGATGGGATCGCAACCAATAGGGTGTCCAAGATCATAAGCGAAATTATACACGTGACAAATCGTAAATCATGCATATATTAGAAATTATGGGACTACAGAAACCCAATACACATAATTCCGACGCACAAAATCCTGAAAACAAAATCCCGACAACATTAAAATCCTGACATTCAAATCCTGATTTTGTTTTCAGGACTTTGTGCGTTAGAATTGGTCTCTACCATTTCCCGACAAATAAGATTCGGACAATTGATCGGAACTAACCATTAAAGTACAGAATTAGTTAATTATACTTAGTGCTTGTAGTCGATTTTGTGTTAGTCGATTTTATCGACTTAGCCGGCTTAGTTAGCCGATTTTTCAAAAATCGACTTAGTCGATTTTATGTTAGATCATATTAAAGTAACCAAAAGATACATTACTATGTGCTAAGAGTAGGTGCCGAAAAATCCCGAAAAGAAAATCAACGAACAAGGTCGCGACAAAGATTTGATAAAATTTCCGATAAGTTCCGAAGATAAAGACATTACAGCTGTTTTCATTATTTTGTGGACATTTCAAAATTATTGATGATAGAATCGATAAATTTTTGATGTCAGTAACTTGCTGTCAAATTTTTCAGATGTCCAAAAAATAATGAAAACAACTGTAATCGACTTTGATTTAGCCGGCTAAGCCGAAATTTTAAATATTGACTTAGTCAAGTCGATAAATAAGGATCGACTACAAGCACTACATTAAGTAAACAAAATTAAATTTCATACTTATGCTGGTAATTTATTAAACAATTAAATAATTATAGTTAATTATATATTGTCCTAAAACACAATTATTAAAGCTTTTTGATAATTACTTTTACTAAAAATTTCCAAACAAATTTCTTAATAAAAATACAATAATACTTAGTAAAAATAATGAAAAGATAAAATACAACAATACTTAGTAAAAATAATGAAAAGATAAAATGAGAAACTATAAGACAGCATTGTTATTTAGAGATAGTTCTTATATACTACCTATTAACAAGTTCAGAGTTTATCACTTACTATAGTACAGAATAGCACTTGTTATTTAGAAATATTTCTCATATACTATTTGCTAACAAGTTTAGAGTTTATTACTTATCATACATTACAGATTAGCAAAATATATAAATATAAACTTATGTAAGTTATTATACCCTGAAATATTGTGCAATAATTACAGTCTGAGCAGAATATTGCACAATAAATTATGAAATATTACATAATAAATTTTGAAATATTGCAAAATAAATTTCAAAATATTACATAATAAATTTCAAAATATTGCAAAATAACTTTTGAAATATCACGTAATATTACATAATATATATATTTTTTTTTAAGTATTAAGGTGACCTCTATAGCCGGGAACTTTTTATTAAGTAGACTCAAACATTACAATTATAACAAAAGCACATCAAGCCACACGTGCACCTTTTGGGTGCCTAATTTAAGTAGTCCACCCAAAGCAGTAGTGTTATGCTAAGGGTACTACACTATCTGCTGTATCTGCACCCCAACTAGGGGGTACCCATTTAAACCCTCTGGTTACAACTATGCAGCAGCTTCTACCTAATCAAAGCATAACTCACTACATATAGAGATAGATTTAGCGACACCTATAGATTTTGCATCCACCTTAGGACTTACTAAACCCCATATTGAGCCTAGTCTATCTATGAGGTAAACCTAACAGAGTAGTCCATGTCCCACACATGTTTTACCTGCATGTTCAGTAATTTCTTCCCAATTAGTATATATTGTCTGCCGCCATTGTGTTCGTATCTCATGCCACCTTTTGGGGTGTTGCCGTAACACAATCTGTATCTCAAGCACAACCTTCCTAATTAGTCTTCCATTACATACTCCTGCCCTTGTTCAGTTTACAACAACCCCAGTACCCACACTTCAACTATCTTTTTATCCAAATTCTCTATTGGTCCCTCCCTTACTTCCAGCCGGCAACCTGAATGGGTTGGTCTGCCCAGACTTTATGTGCCTGAAGGATGCCCTCCCCTTAGTCCATACTTTCAGAGCGTATAACCTTTTTCTTTGGTGTGTCTAAACCGGCAGTTCGGCTGGTGTGCCCCCCACTAATAATATTACATAATATATTTTATAATATTATGAATATATTTTAAAAATTTGCACAATATTTTGAAATAAAAAAAAATGCAGAATTTTATTTTATTAAAAAATACATATATTAATAAAATATATAAGCATAATATTATGTAAAATATTATGGCCTGTAATATTTGTATATCATTTATTTTTTTAAGTAGTGATTTTTTTAGTTAATGATATTTATATGATATCTACTTGATATCGACAAGATTATTACATTATAATACACTAATTATATAGTTTAAATTATAAACTTTAATTTTATTTTTTAATAATTATTACAGATTTGAAATTGTTATATCTAGCAAAGCATACAATCGTCTTAATTAATTAACACAATATATACAATAACTATTCAAAACAATTCTATATGAAGAAGTAATGAAAAGAAATCTAAAACCTACTTGAAAAAAAAGAGAAAGGTGGTAATTAAATGTGTTCAAGAAAGAAATCAAAATCAAACAACAAAATATATAGTATTTACAAAAGCCAGAAGTATAATTTCATACAAAGAAGCAATAAAGAGAATTTCAAAGCCCATCTTGAAATAGAAGAGAGGTAGTTAAACATGTTCAAGAAAGAAATTGAATTTAACAACAAAATATATAGTATTTACAAAAGCCAGAAGTATAATTCCATATGAAGAAAATTCTAAAACCTATCTAGAAAAAGAAGGGTAGTAGTTAAACATGTTCAAGAAAGAAATTGAAATCAAATAACAAAATATATAGTATTTACAAAAGCTAGAAGTATAATTCTATACAAAGAAGTAACGAAGAGAATTCCAAAACCTACCTGAAAAGAGAAGAGTATAGTTAAATGTGTTCAAGAAAGAAATTAAAATTAAACAATAAAATATATAGTATTTACAAAAGCCAAAATATAATTCTATATGAAAAAGCAACGAAGAGAATTCTGAAACCTATTTAGAAAAAGAAAGGTGGTAGTTATGTGTTCAAGAAAGAAATCAAAATCAAATAACAAAATATATAATGTTTACAAAAGCTGGAAGTATAATTCCATATAAAGAAGTAATAAAGAGAATTCCAAAATCCACCTGAAAAGAGAAAAGTGTAGTTAAACATGTTTAAGAAAGAAATCGAAATTAAACAACAAAATATGGTTGATATTTAGTATAGGTGGGAATATATAAATATTATAAAATTATTTAATATAAAAATAATTATTTGAACTAATCTAAACAGATTTGAGAATAGTTAGGGTTAGGGTAAGGGTCATAGTATAGTTTATAGTTAGCTTCGGGTTAGGGTTAGAGTTTTTTTATATTAAATAATTTTATAATATTTATATATTCCCATCTATACTAAATAAGATCCCAAAATATATAATATTTACAAAAGCTGAAAGTATAATTCCATACAAATAAACAACAAAGAGAATTCTGTAACCCATCTAGAAAAAGAAGAGTGATAGTTAAACATGTTCAAGAAAGAAATTGAAATTAAACAACAAAATACAGTATATAGTATTTACAAAAGCTAGAAGTATAATTCTATACAAAGAAGTAACAAAGAGAATTTCAAAACCCATCTAGAAAAAAAAGGATGGTAGTTAAATATATTTAAGAAAGAAATTGAAATTAAACAACAAAATATATAGTATTTAAACAAAAGCCAGAAATATAATTCTATATAAAGAAGTGATAAAGAGAATTTCAAAACCTATCTAGAAAAAGAAGGGTAGTAGTTAAATGTGTTCAATAAAGAAATTAAAATTAAACAACAAAATATATAGTATTTACAAAAGCTAGAAGTATAATTCTATATAAAGAGACTTCTGAAACCTACCTGAAAGAGAAGAGTGTAGTTAAACATGTTTAAGAAAGAAATCAAAATCAAACAACAAAATATATAGTATTTACAAAAGCTAAAAATATAATTCCATATAAAGAAGTGACAAAAAGAATTCCAAAACCCACCTGAAAAAAAAGTGTGTATTCAAAAAAGTAATCAAAATCAACTGACAAAATATATAGTATTTACAAAAGCCAAAAGTATAGTTCTATATAAAGAAGCAATGAAGAGAATTCTGAAACTTATCTAAAAAGAAAAAAATAGTAGTTAAATGTATTCAAGAAAGAAATCAAAATCAAACAACAAAATATATAGTGCTTACAAAAGCTGGAAGTATAATTTTATACAAAAAAGTAATAAAGAAAATTTTAAAACCCATCTTGAAATAAAAAGAAATCAAAATCAAATAACAAAATATATAATATTAATAAAAGCCAGAAGTATCATTCTATATGAAGAAGCAACAAAGAAAGAGAAAAAAAAAGGTAATAATATTGTAAAAGTTTTTAAAAAATTAAAATTGATCGAAATAAAAAAAAGTATATATGTAATTGCAAAATACAGTAACTATATATTAAAAAAAAAATTATCAATAATAATAATTAGGCTATAAAAAGTTAATTTTTTGGTTTTCATAACATGAGACAAAAAAATAACCTGCTTACTTGGACTTTTATTTAAAAATTTTATATATAAAAAATTTTAAATTTTATAAAATATTTTAAAAAATTTTTTTTTTCAGTATTAAGGTGACCTCTTTGTCAATAGCAATTTATTATCTTACATATTATTTTGGTATACAATGAGAGTACATATAGCCACATGTGCACTTTTGGTGTCTAATTTAAGTAGTCTGCCCAAAGCGGTAATACTATGCTAAGGGTTTTACATTATCTGCTATACCTGCATCCACTACGTGAGATACCTATTTAAACCCTTTGATCATATCCTTACTTCCACCGTGTGAGATCTAAGATCTGGACATAATCTCATCATGCACACTAAGGCGTTATAGATCTATACGACACTACTAGATTAACGGGTCCATATTACTTCGTAGAAGTTTATTTCACAGACACCTTGTTTTACAGACAATTACTTTATAGACAAGTTTATTTTAAAGACAATTAATTTACAGACAGTTCATTTTATAGACAGTTCATTTCATAGACATTTCATTTTGTAGACAATTTTAACAGCAAAATAACTTCTGAATCAGTGTTAAAAATTGTTTACAAAATAAAATGTCTATGAAATAAACTGTCTATAAAATAAACTGTCTGTAAATTAATTGTCTTTAAAATAAACTTGTCTATGAATTAATTGTCTGTAAAACAAGATGTCTGTAAAATAATTTTCTATGAAGTAATACGAACCCTAGATTAACATTTTAAAAAATTTTTTTGAAATCCCACCATCTATTAAAATATATAAAAAATTTTTTTCAAAAAAATTTCAAAATATAACCTGGCCAGGTTATAAGAACCAAAAAATTAAGTTTATATAGCCTTATTTATACAATATACATCGTTTATTGAAATCTGTTAATTCTTCTTATATAATATTTCATAATATTCTTACAAAATATTTTGTAATTATATATTTTGCAATATTGTGCATAATATTATAGTATTTTTATATTATATAATTTATTGCACAATATTACACACTATTAAATTTGCTAATATAATATGTTTAAATATTTGTACTACTCTAAATAAATACAAGTTGTGAGTATATTTTATTAAAAGAATTAAGCTATTTTTTTTACTTAAACAAATGACTTCTTTTTTTTGCTTCTCTGCTAGTTTTCTAAAATTTTTATAAAAAGTGAGAATTTGGCTTAAAACAATGTTATTTATTATCTGATTTTTTTTTATCAAAAGCTTACTTTCTTTATTTAGTTTTTAATATATGATTAATTAGGTTTTATATATACAATTTTAATTTTTAACCTCTTCTAAAAAATCACCTGATAATTATTAGCTCTCTTATCTCTTTTAAAAGATTGGCATTGATTACTTTTCAAATTTAGTTAGACTTGGTAGATTGCAATAACATATCTTGTTTGTTTACAAATTTAGTACTATTATATGTGACATGGATCAGGTCTTAGATTAAAAAGATATCTGAAGTAGTCTATTTAGTCAAAGAGAAACAAATTGTTAAAGCAAAGCTTTACAATAGAGATATACAACTATTGTATAGTATATAATTTTTATCCTTATTTAGCATAAGTTATAATAGTATGTTTATTATAAATTGTTATTTTTTTATTTCTACTTTTTTTTTTATTTTTTTATATTTTCTTTGTTGTTTTATTGTAGTATTTATATAGATATTTTCTCTATTTAAACTTTTTTTTTTCTCTTTGATCTTAAAGTTTTTTCATATAGTAGTTAGAAGTTTTTTTATCTAGTTAGAAAAGGTAGATTTAGAATTAAAAAAAAAGAAGACAATTATAATAAACTAAGATGTAAAAGTCTTTTGATGATATATTAAGTTTTTTAATTGCAAAAAAAATTAATATAAAAGAAAAGTTTACTATAGCAAATCAAATATAGGTAATTTAAACTTTTATTACAAAGAGCTAAATTGATATTTGTAATTTAGATTATGATTAATTGGCTATAAATCATACTTGTATGAAATAGATATAAAATAGATTTAGTATTAATTGATGATCTGTTAGTCAACTGAAAAAATTTCTATATGATAACGTGATACAGATCATATATATATAAGGCATGAACTAAAATTTTAAGCATATAAGTAAAGTTACTAAATTTATAGGAAATTTTTATATAAAATTAGTATAATCGATAAAGCAATACTACGAGGCTTTAATAGCAAAACCACAAAGTATAAAAAGTTTTTCCTAAAAAGTTTACCTTGGACGAACACAGCATTTACTATGTTTCATATATTTAGATTATTTAAATCTATTACAATTAATACACATAATTAATCTCGATCTTACTCTTACTTAACGTATATATTTTTAATTCTAGACTTTCCTGTATTTTTTTTTTCGTAAATAACTTTATAAGCAAAATTTTTACCAAGCTTGCAAGAGAATTTTCAAAAAGAAATATAAGTAAAAATCATGAATCTTGATTTGACAATTATTATAGTCTGTAAATACGTACATAGATTAAAACTATCTACCATAAACAGCAAACACAAAAGATTACTAATATATATTAAGATCCTTTTTTATTTTTTTAATACTTATTCACAGTGCTTAGTTTCTTGAAAATGTATTAGAAAAGAACTTTCAAGAATACTGCATTATTGTAAAGTAGAAGAAGAGAAAGCTTTAATACACATACTTACAAGAATGGCTTGCTAACTTCTTGAGATAATAATCTTTTCTCAGATAGGGAAAAATATTAACGATTGAATTTTGCAAAAATATTCATATTACTTTCTTGAATTCTTGTAATAAGAATCTTAAATTAGAAAGAAGAGACGCATAAGCAGATATACTTTGCTAAGACATCATGCTGATTTTTTTATATGACTACAGTATAATAAACTTAGCTTAAAAAGAGAAAAGTGTTTGCAAATACACTTTCAAGCCCAGACTGAGAAAATATGAACATCGTATTAATTTCTTAGTTTGAATAATTCTGGATTAAAATGTAAATAAGCATTAATAGATACACTTTTCAATGCATAAGCTGGACAAAATGGTTAAAAGAGTGTTACATACTAGTAAGTTTTATGTTTATTTGTGAGCTTGTTTTTTGCCGGCTTAATTCAATGATTAATAATGATTTTATATATACATGCTGAATGAAATGATTCGAAGGGTATATGTATTGATAAATAAGTATTTGTGTTTTTAATTTATAAATTTGATTTATTATTTTTAATTTCTATAATTAATAATAATCTTTTATACACATAAAGAGCTTATTAATACAAATGAACATTATGGTGCATTTGTGAAATTAAGCAGATAATTGGTTACAAAATCCAAGCATTTGGTCTTCAAAATCAAAATTTAGTCATTTAATTATACTGGATGAGTGAAAAGTAATTAGACAGTGACCTTTTTTAATCACTATGATTATCATTTTAACAGTTACTAAACATTAAAATGATGATTATAGTGATTAAAAAAGGTCACTATCTAGGTACTATTCACTCACCCGGTATACTAATTAATTAATAGTAAGCCTTAAAAAAAAATCAGATTAAACCCCTGATTTGTATCAATAAGTCTTATCAAAAATCTGCAAAGAAGAGTTACTATAGTGGAATTATTTAGTTTAAATAACTGCTATTGGAATGGAATTGGAGATGAAAAGATGAATTTAAGGCGTCCATTTATTATCAAAGTCTGCTAAGATGAGAAACATTTTAAAAATATAATATGTCAGAAACCAAATCTTCCCACCCAATGCATCTCATTAGACATAGGAATTTACTAAATGACACATTATAATGGGAATGTTGACAAATCTATATTTACATACTAGTAGCTGAATTTTTCAAATTTTGAAGTATTTCACAAATGCACCATAATGGTGATTTGAAAGGTATGACATAATGGTAAATATTTATTTGTTTTTGATTTGTGAATTTGTTTTGCAGCATTTAATTCCGATGATTAATAAATGATTTTAATGTCTAGCTAATAAAGTGATTTAAACGAAAAAAATGATTTGAGGATTATTATTAATGAAGAGATCTAAAAAGTATAATAGTAATAAGTCTATGTTTTTTAATTTGTAGACTTATAATTAAGAAATAATTCTTTGTATTAATAGGCTAAATAAGGATTAAAGCAGATGAAATGATTTAAAGGTATTACTTTTGTACTTAATAGTAAATAAGTCTGTTTTGATTTGTAAACTTGTTTTAATTCTAATGATTAAAAAAAATTTTTTATACTCATGAGTTAAATAGAGTAATTGATGTGAATAGCTCGATTGGTTTGCTAGGGTGGCTACCCCAAAATTCGCTAATGATCAATATCACAGCTGCAATATCAATTAATTAAAATTAAATGCTGCTGCAATAACAATTGTAATGTCGATCATTAGCAAACTTTGGGTGGCAAACTCGGTTTGATTTAAAGGATACTATGTAATAGTTAATAGGTTATTGTCTACAAATTAATACTGAATTGATTTGGGTTAGGATAAAGAATAGTTTTAGTTAAAAATAGGATAAGAAATGATCTTTAGTCAAAAATAGAATCAGATTTAGGGTTAGAACTAAAAATAGAATCAGGCTTTAGTTAAAAATGAATTACTGTATATATTTTATATAATGTAAAAAAAAGTAAATAAATAAAATAAAAAGGTTTATTGAAATTATAATGCCATGATTACAAAATAACTATTTCTAAATTCAATTTTTGTTTATTTAAATTTTGCCTTTATAATATATTTAATATGATTAAATTAGAGTAATTCTAAACTTGATTTGGGTACATGGCTTATGGGTTGGGTGGGTGGTTCTAAACTAGCAAGCGAGTTGAGTGGGTGATTCTAAACTAGTAAGTGGTAGCGGTGGTTTAAACTAGTAGATTAGTTGGGTAATTAATTTTTAAATAGTAGGTAGATTGGCAATTTCAATAACGATAATAAACTTTAATACTGTAATAGTCTTTGTATAGTCAGATCTCTAAGTATACACACTTGGAATCATGCTTTAAAAACATTTAAAAAACAATAAGAAAAGTGTATTTTATAGCATTTAAACATGTATTTAGAAAAAAGAGTATATACTGTAATATATATAGAGTTCGAAATTGTAACTTGTCAAGCTTTAAATCGTAACGGTAAATATAATTTTTATTATTAAATATAAAAATTTGCACATTCACATATTAGTATTTTTATTAATTGAATTGCATCACATTTACTTAGTAATTGCAGATCATTTTGTTCTAGTGACTTACGGATTATCAATTAAGCTAATAAAGTATTGAAATGATTGCCAAATTAATTCAAAAAAAAAAACAATTGTTAAAGCAAACAGTTTATATACACTTTGGTAATTTATTGAATAATTAAATAATTATGATTAATTATATATATGTTCTCTTAAAAACAATAATTAAAGCAAACAGAATTAAACTTCATACTACCTTGGGGATTTATTAAATGACTATATTATATAAGATATATGTTATATAAATTTTTTTATACCAATCATATATTATAACATTAATAAATTAATTATAATATGAATAAATATCTTATTTTCATACCCAGATTATAGTTTTTAAGTATCTCTAATCAAAAAACATTTAAACAGACAAACACCAAATTAGAACAAAAAGAGTTGGCTTGTAATTTTATAACAATAATGCCTTCTAAAATAGAAAAAAATATAGTGCACCAAAAAGTTGAATGCCAAGTTTGTTAATAAGGGTTTTTTCTTGTAACCCAAATTTGTCAAAATAATTCAAATTACTGTGCAATTATTTTCATATTACATATAATTGCACTAGTAGGTTTAACTTATAATGGTAAACATAAAGCTTACTATTGTACATATATATTTTTAGCATATAAATTCAAATAAAATTTCATAGCAATGCATATATTGAATTATGGAATCAAAAGTTGATTTAATTTATTGGATTTTATAAATACAACCTGAATATGATAAAAAATTTTTGAAGTATGCTCAAAGTGATTAGATAGTGCATATAAGATAAATCTAAAAGAAAATATATCAGATCATAAGTAAGATTGCAATTAATAAATAAGATGACTAATGCTAATATAAGTTTTGAACTATTCAAACCCGAACATGTTTAGCAAATCTCAAAGCAAACCTGAATCAAACCTATAATTATGTTTGAGTTCAGTTTGAGTTTGATATTACAGGTTTGAGTTTGAGTTTAGATTTAAAATTAGCAAAATTGGCTGTTTAAGTTTGATTTGAGTTTGAAGTTTGATCAAACCCGAACCAAATTCAAATCAAACTTTGAAGCCCTATTGTCAAGAAGAGTTGGTGGTATAAATTTTTGTAAATTTATACAATATTAATTTTATATATATATTTTTTTTAAATTCGGCAGTCTTGCTAATATCATTTATTAATACGCTAAGGTATTTTGGTTACAAATATCACATGTACAATTACAACACTCTAATGTATTATGAGATATTGGATCACCCGGTTACTAACTTAGTACCTATGTGCGACCTGTTATATGAGATTTTACCTCCTTAATAACCACCCTGCAACCAGACCAATTACTAAATCACCAGATGGCTCCCAAACCTATTTTTATCATATATATCCCGCTTATATACTACTGTACAATGTCCACCAACCAACTTCCATCTCTCATCACTTATCACATTACTCTTAATTCGGTACTTGTATTACTTCCAAATTGGTGTCCTTCGAGTGGGCGCTCTTCATGCTTCTAGTTTGGTGTTTCTAAAGAAGTTACTTTATGGGCCTAGCCGTATTTCAAACAGTTAAGTTGCCAAACTAGGATAATATTTCACATCGATCCAGGTATTCGTGTCGTACACTACCAAATTAGGCTACCGGTCCTTTTATAGTACTCCCTATTGGTATGATGTTACAGAAGTCTAGATCCTTAGGACAGGAGTTATATACCTCATTTAATCACTGTTACAAGCCAGTGACCTGGGATCCGCGCTTCTGGCATATTTCGTCATAGACTTCTATATAGATTGTGTGACTATTACTTTCTAGCCTGTCTTTATTTTTGTACCATCAGATTGCTTGCTTCTATGTTTTTCGGGGTTTCTTTTAGCTGGTTTTTCTTGTTTCTTTGCACCAGAGGTGTTCTATATTTGGTAAAGCCATCCTCTTACCACAGCCCCTTACTATGTTCACTGCTTCTCTCACCACTTCTGGAAATACCGCATACAGCCGTCCTCCCAATCAAGATCCCAATACTGCCTTAGGGTTGTTGGTGCTATCTTGCTAATCGTGAATTTACACGCACAGCCTTCTGCAGTAAACCTTCTGTGACCTATATCACACACAGTGCCTAGTCTTCTCCATGGCTCAGGGCTTCTTCCAAGAATTCTTTATAGGCCAAATATATACATCACATGGTCTTACTGCCACAAAGTTCCGCATTTAAAAGCTCCGAAGATTACAGAAATAATTAATTACATTAATTACTACCAGCTATAATTGAACCGTCAACCTCGTCTGTGGAGGGTTAGGCATCTAGACTACTAGACTACAGGACCCTAACCCTAATATTAATTTTATAATATTATATAATTACTATAATATCACTATTTCTACAATTAGAGGTAGCATACTTTCTTTTATTGTGGCCTGTCTGGGCTTATCTCTTTGTTTTTATATTTTCTCTTCCCTTTTTTTTATTTTCTCTTTAGAATTTTCCTTTTTTTGTTTTTTTGTGTTTTTATATATGTAAAACTCTTTTTTTTCTAAATATATGTTCCGGTATATTGTAACATTATTTTCTTTCACTCTCAGTAAAGAAAGTTAAAATGGAGGAATAAGCTTTTGGCAGGCTGACAAGGTCTCTGACTTACATGTAGGTTGGTGCGACAAGTTACAGCTGGGCATGTTAATTGCCGCTGGGTGATGTTGGGCTTACGATTTAAAAATGCTTTAGTAAATTTCTGTCCAAGTTTTTTACATTAATAAAGTATTGTATTTGAGCTCTAACAAGACTGTCAAAACTATGAGGTGTAGTGCCTTAGTGAAGTGGTCTAGTTGTCACTCTCTCCAAATGGTAATGGTATATTCCTCAAGGTTCGAATCCCAGGGAAGACGCTTTTGAAAATAGCGAAAACGGAAT
>CAJVPY010000691.1:0-24235 GCA_910591965.1 Dentiscutata erythropus
AAACTTCTTTGCAAACAATAGTATTGTTTGCAAAGAAGTTTACATAGTAAAAGAAACGTTTTTTAAAGATATCTCGGTATCTATTGGGCCGATTTGGATGATTTAACCACCATTAGAACCACAAAGGCGAGCTCTACAATTTCAATTAATTGACAAGATTGATTAACTTAGTAATAAAAAAGTTTTACTTGGGGGATCGCCACATTTGCATCATAATAAATTTACATAGTAAATCACATCACGTTACACTAATAGCATGCACCTGTTGAGTGGCGGATCATCAATTAATTGGTCTAAAAGCCCATTCAGTCTTATGCCTAGTTGCAACCAATTTTATTTTTTATATACAAAACCAGCTTAACCAGAGTTGTTGGTTTACCATAATAGTAATTTTTAAATTTTTTGGTAAATTTACCAAACTGTTTAGTAAATTACTAGTAAATTTACTATCAGTTATTTTTAAGAAGATTTATATAATATAAAATCATGTGATTTAATGATTAAATTTAATTTTTTTTGGCCAATTAAATTATATAGACAAACTTAACTTTAAGTATATAAAGGTAAATTTACCACTTCTTTCATAAATTACCTGGTAAATTACCATAATTTTACCATAGTAAATTTACTACTTGCAACCCTGGGCTTAACCTATAAAACAGGAACTCTTACTATTATTACTATAGATTTGATCAAAATTCTATTATATATTTCTAGGTCATAACTTTATAAAAATAAAACTTTAATTTTATAATTTAAAAAATTTAAAATTTTTTAAATAAAAATTTGGGCAACTTGGTCATTTTTTTTGTTTTATGTTATGAGAACTACAAAATTAACTTTATATAGCCTTAGATGAACCTTTAAAAATAATTTTATTAATAGTAACTGGACTTGTTAATTTGTAACTTGAGTGACTTGAATAACTCAAATTTATCATAATTTGAATTATGAAATTTATCTCTTGAGTTAATTTAATTTACAATATTTTATTTCATAATTCAAATAACAAATAAATCGAATAAAAATAATTCAATTATATAATTTGAGTATTCACCTGATAAAAGCATTAATAGATCATGTTTATATTACCAAAATGAAATCTGATTTAAAAAGGATAAATGTAAAGCCTTTGAAAATCATCAAAAATCTGCTATCATGACTCATGTTGAAGAAACAATATTTTGTTGACTATTGTCATAAACATGGATCAAAGTCAATAAGACAAGCACAATGAATTTTTTGTTATTTGAGAACACAATAGTGCTAATATTAATAATGTTGATAGAATATTGATAGAACAAAAAATATAAGCGCTAGTGTCCCATCTACTCTTGTATAGTTATAAAGATTGTTGACTATGCTCCTAGTTTTAATGTGTTTCACAGCTATCTTAAATAACATTTAGAAACTAATAAATAATAATGGTTTTTAAAATTTGCATTTAAGATTAAATCAGGCTAGACTTTTGAGTTAGACTTATTATACAGTAATTACATGTACAATATGCATAAATTTTTTATTGTTAGCTGTTAGGTCATTTGAACCAGCATAGAGCTTGGATCCGTTTTCTATTAAATTTAACAAAATCGATATCCAGCGGATTTTACTATTAAATTTAGTATATTTAGTATCCAATGGATAACGGATCCAAGCACTAAACCAGCATCCTCATTCTGAATAGTCTTACCATGGAGATTAATTTTTCCTTTCATTATTAATCAGACTTTTCAGGAGCTAAAACCATTAAGTTATAGACTCAAAAGCAAAGCCTGGTTTTTTTTCTTGGTTGTTTGTGTGTTCCAATAGAAACAGCCCATTTTACAATTTTTTAAAAATGAGATTTTGTTAGATTCATATAAATTTTGGCATGATAGACATTTTTCAATTATAAATGAAAGTCGATTTGCATAATAAAAAACCAAAGATAATGTAAAAGAAAAATTACACGAGGCTGCGTAGCATCGGGAAAGTTTTTTTAGTACAGATCTCCGCAAATTTGCAAATTTTAATATTATATAAAAAATTTCCAAATTTGCGCAAATCTTCAAACTTGATGGCTATTTTCGCAGAAAATAAATACAATTCTGCGCAGTCCGATGCTGTAAAAATCTTTGTTTCACAGAATATTGCAGATCTGAATAGAAAAACTTTTCCCGATGAGAGCCAACGCATCATGGGATTACCCGATAGTCACCTGTTTGTTACCTTTAACCAATCAAAAATCGTGAAATTTAATAATCCCGGATCAGTCTGAAAATCAAAACAAATGATTAAACTCAATTATCTCAAAATAAAATATATGTAAAAATGGGCTGTTTCTATTGAAATCACCTCATATAATCTTTCAGGAATTTAAAGAATATTTCCATTCCGGCTTTAGCGCATCGATGTTGTGCAGTTAATCCTATATCGAAATATTTTGAATTTACTTGCCATATATGATCATACTGATCATGCGCAGCATCGCATGCTTAGGTACCGAACAAAAAATGCCTCGATTTTGATTGGATAAAATAAAAGCGACGATCAAAAAAATTAGGCCGTAATTACTCGCAATTTTACTAATGAAATCGCAGTCGTCCATTAAGTGAAAATTGTTCCTGGGACAATTTTACCATAATGTGGGCTGTTTTTAAAAAATCTCTATTTTTGTAATGAAGAAATTAAAAAGTCAATCCGGCCGGAAATTAGTAATGCGGGCCAAAATTTTGAAGATCTTCGGCCGTTAGCCAATCAAAATCGAGGATCTGCCGCGTGCGGCACCCAGGTTCAATCCTTGATTGATAATTAATTACAATATTAGTAATAAAATAAACGTAAAACTTTCACATAACACCGGCTTGATAATTTTAGCAATCAAATAAGTTTACTTGTATAAATTAGAGATTAATACAGTATAGAGTAATATTCTACATGTGTTGTAATGATTTGTTAAACTTGTTCTAATAAAAAGTTAATGTTTAAAATATAAATAAAGCACATTAAACAACATATAATGAATAAAACTAATATTAGAATCAAAATAATAACCAAGTAGGGATTAGTACTTATAATATTTGATTTTGAATTATGACTCGAAATGCTGGCTGATTAATTATTTGTTATATATAATACGTGGATTATGATAGCGAATTAATGAATTATGAATTTGAAATTTATGTAATATATAGGTCGTTTATAAATGTGCTGCTGTTTAAATTAATGGCCAATTTGGGTTTAAAAACGTTGATGTGTTTATAGTTCTAAGTGTAATATTCGGATTTGTAATTCTGTGCAGTTGAAATAATTATATAATTAGTTTTTGAAAAGAGACTTTTGATCTTAAAAATGCTTAAGAATTTAAGCACTTACCCTAATAATATTCAAGGATGGTTTAAATTGTTATTTGTTCTATGACTTTGTTTATAAATTTGTTGTTAAATGATTATGATCTTAAAAACTCACCAACCGAAAATTTATATTTGGCTATTTAGATCTGTAAATATGTATTGGAATTATTAAAAATTTGTTATTTAAGTCAAAGAAATTTGATTTTAAAGATTTTATAGTCTTATATACTTACTTCTTAATAATATATTGTAGCCATTCGTACGTATCACCTAAAACATGTTTATATTGCATATTTAATATCTCATTGAGTTTGAGTTACAGTAACAAGGTAAAATATCTATGGCTCTAAATGCTCACCTCCTAATTAAACATTTTTGAACGTGACGTATTGTTTAATTTTCGAATTAATGGAATTTAACTTTAAAAATTATATGATTCTAACTGCTCACCTCCTAATAATGTATTATATATGTGAATTTTGTTATTTATTTTTGAAATAATATGAAGTTGATTTAGAAATACTGTAATTTTAAATACTTACGCGCTGTAATATCGTATGTTGATAGTTTAGAGTTATGTTACTTGTTTCGATTTACTTTAAAAATGATCTTGGTTATAAGTACTCACCAACTAATAAGTATTGTACGTATGTAGAATTTTTAGTCTCGTTTTATTATTTGATTTAACTAAATTTATCTTTAAAAGTCTATAACATTAAATACTCACATACTATTAATGTATTGTGAATAATTTAGATTAGTAGTGTTTATTTAAAATAACAGAATATTCAGATAAAATATATAGTATAAGTGACACTTTAATAAATAATTGATTTACTGAGGTGTCACCTATACTGAATTTTATCCGAACTTTCAAACCTTTTACTTATAGCTTCAAATACTTACAGGCTGATAATATATAGAGTATAAATTAATTTAATGTTTTATTTATTCCGATTTTAAAAAATGGTCATGGCTAAATACTCACATACTAATAATATCGACACGTAATGAAATAGTGTGCATATACAGTATATAGGTGTTATTCAAAACTTTCTGAATTTTGTTTCTAAGCATTTTATAATTTTAAATACTCACCAACTGATAGTTTTGTATAAATTTATGAAAATTGTTAAGGATTATTGTTATTTTAAACAAATAAAAATTGTAAATGACTAAGTACTTACATCCTAATGATATGAATTTGAATTTTCAGAATTGCGTTTAACGAATTTTTAATTTAATAATGAGTGTTTAAAACTTTAAATACTTACGTGCTGCATATTGATATAGAACATTAAAATTGTGGTTTATTACAAGTTTTAGCGAGAATTTAATTTAAATATTTGATTCTAATACTCACATCCTAAAGATTTGATATGTATACACATATAGATATTTTAGAATTGCTTTCTTTTTTTTAAAAAATCGGAGAACTTTGATTCACAACTTTAAATACTTACACACTAATAATACAGAGTAGTTTGTTAAGAATCTCGCTATTTATTTTTGGATTAGAAAACAATTGGCCGTAAAAAATGTCTGAATACTCACAATCTGATGGTAGGAATGTATACACATTTTTATATATTTTTAATGATGCAATTTTTTTTAAAAAAAAAATGGTGCAAAGTTAAAACACTTACCCGCTAAAAATTTCGTCAATACACATACAGAATGTTTAGAGAATATTTTTAGTTTGAATTAATTGGAATTTTTATTACGACTATAGGTGCTTACCATCTGGGAAAATTTAATTTGTTATATGAACGTGGATTATTTTGGATTTGGTTATATTAAATGCTTGTAATTCTGAATACTTACCCACTGGTAATTTGTATAGATTATTTATTTATTTTTGAATTAGTGAGAACTTTTAACTTAAAATATTTATAATATGTTAAATACGTACATTCTAATGTGTTGTATATGCAATTTAATTATTTAGCACTTCTCTTTGAATTAACGAGAACTTTGAAAATAATGTTACAATACTCACGCCCTAGTAATATAAATATTTAGAGTTAACTATTTTTGATTTTTGAATTAAAAAAACATGACCAAAATATTTATGACGAATTACTCACCCGCTAATAATTTTTATGCATATTGATTGTTTAGATATTATTTGTTTTAAATTAGCAAGAAACCTGATTTATGACGCTAATACTTACAGGCTGGGAATTTTTATATTTACGAAAGTGGATTATTTAGAATTGACATTTATTTAGAATTTCGATATTAAAAATAATTTAAGGTTGGAAATACTCACATACTAATAATTTGTGCGATTATTTAGAATTTTATTTGAATTTCAAGAGAATTTAATATTGAAAATTTTATCACTCTAATACTTACATTCTGGTAATATATGTATGTGAGTAAAATCAATCAAAATTTAACATTAAAAGTATGTATTATACTAAATACTCACTCGCTAGTAATTTTATATTTCATAAATAGATTATTTAATGACGTATTTTTTTTTTAAATTAATAAAATTTCGATCTTAAAAAATTGGATTAAATACATACGCTCTAATGACATTTGAGATTTTAGAGTTGTTTCATTGAAGATTTTTGATTTTAAAATTTCTATAGCTTAAAAAAATACTCACAAACTAGCATATGGTATGCATGTGCAATAGGTTATTTATTTGCTTAAAAAGAAATTTGATATTTAAAAAAAATAGTTGGTTCTAGATACTCACTTTCTAATAATTTATATACACAAATTTATTATTTTGAATTAGCGAGAAGCTTGATCTTATAAATATTTAAATACTTACTTGCTGTTAATTTTGTTTGTATAAATGTGAAATTAGTATTATTTTTATATTGACGAGAGTTTTTATTTAAAAATATTTATTACTCGAAATACTCACAAGCTAAATGTATACATGAATCATTTAGTTTTTTTTTATTTATTTTCGAATTAAACAAATTTTGGATACTCACCCCCTAGAAATTTATTCATATAATAGATTAATTAGAATGTATTATATGTTTCTGAAAATTTTAATTTTGAAAATATTATACCGCAAAAATGCTCACCCGCTGAAATTGTGTTTGTACGTTAAAGGTTATGTTTCAAGTTAACTAAACTTAATTTTATATTATAAATACTCACCCACTTATAGTTATAATATAAGAACATGGATTATTTTAGTTTGCTATTTTAAGAGATAATTTGAAAAATGCTTACAATTATAATAAAATACTCACCAACTAGTATATAGAGTTTTTATATGTGGATTGTTTAGTAAATTATTATGCCTTCTACTCAAAGAAATTTTTAACATTAAATTGTTTAAATACTCACCAACTAATAATTTTTATTTATACGATACGTGTAGATTGATTAAAATTAAAAATTTTGGTTTTAAATTAAAATGGTTATATTGCTCTAAATACTTACGTGCTAATTATACGATGTGGATATGAGGATATTTAGAGATGCTTTGAAATTTTGATTTGAAAACGTTCACAAGTTTAAATACTCACCCACTGAAATTTTATTTATATAAAGTAGATTTTTTGTAATTATACCATTAGTTTTGAATTTTAAAAGAATTTGAATTTAAAATACTTATATCAAAGTACTTACGTGCTAATAATTAATATGATAGTTTTTTAAATTATTACATTTAAATTAACGAAACTTTTGCTCGCAAAAATTTATGCTTTAAACACTCACACTCTAATGACATAAATAGTGCATATATACGGGTTGTTTAATATCATGTTATTTGCATTAAGTTGATCAAAGTTGTTTTTTTTGCTCTAAATACTTACGAGCTAATAGTATATATAATGTTAATTATTTCTGAATCATTATTTCAAAATTAGACATCATTCATAATACTTACAGACTAATAAATAACAATTTACGTTGAATTAATACGTGTATTTGATCTTAAAAGTGTTCATTGCTCTAAATACTTACATCCTAAATAGTATGAAAATTCGTTTAGTGATGCGATCTTTTTTTAGTAATAATTTTGTTTCAAATTTTTTATTAATAAATAAATACTCACGAACTAATAATCGCATCATATATGTTAATTGATTAAATTTTGATTTAATTAACATGATTTTAAAACAGTCTCTAAATACTTACGGGCTAATAATTTTATGCATATTATGTTACTTGCTTAAATTAAAAAACTTAATTTAAAAAATATTAATAGCTCGAAATACTCACACACTGATAATATGTATTGATGCAGTTGTAAATTGTTTAGAGCTGTGTTATTTGTCTTCGGATTAATGAAATTTTGACTTTATAATTATACAATAGATACTCACAGGCTAATAATTTCATTTGTCATACGTGAATTTAGTATAGTACTACTCGTTTCGAATTTATTATTAAACCATTTATGGGACTAAATACTTACAGACTAGTGATTTTATGTTTATGTTTATGAGTATAAATTAGTGTTTTCTTTTGCTTTGATTATTGGATTCTTTTAGATATTAAATACTCACACCCTAATAAATAATATTAAATATATAAATATATATGATTGGGATAATACGTATCGTTTGTTTTAACTAAAGAAAATTTTCATTTTAAATACTCACAAACTAATAGTTATATATAATTATGAATTGGTTAAAATTATTATTTGAATTGCTTCAAATTAAGATAATTTGATTTAAAAGGTTATGGTTCTAATACTTACAAACTAATATTTATGGTTTGTCAATCTTTAAGGTTATTTTGTTTTTTTTTCAGATTGAACAAAATTTCGACTATGAATCTAAACACTCACATACTAAAAATGCGTGCATTTTAGAATTATGCCATTTTTTTAAAAATTGCCAATGCTTATAAAAATTTTAATACTTACAGACTGTTACAATATTTACATTTAAATTTGTTAGTGTTATTATATTTATTTTAATCCGACATTATATTTTTTAAAATACTCACCAACTAATAATTTCAGAAATATATAGTAATTTTTGAATTGTTATTTCTAAATACAGTATTTTATAATTTTAAATGTTTACGATTCTAAAATACTTACCAACTGGTAATTTATTTTACATAAATTAATCGTGAAAGTTGTATTTTTTAAGTTAATGAAAAGCTTTTAAATTTAAAAAAGGTTTCTAATTCCAATATACTTACCAACTGTAAATTTATATGAAAATATGGGATATTTAGAGATATGTTGATTTTAAATTATTAAACCAAATTTAATTTAATAATCCCATCAGTTAAAAAATACTCACCAGCTAGAAATTTGTGTTGGTATATTGATTGTTTAGAATGGTTTATTTTTGAATTAACAAGGTCTAGTCTTGAAATATTTGTTGTTTTAAATACTCACGATCTAATTATACATATTTATAGTTAGTAAATTTCTTGAAATAATAAAAAAAAATTTATTTAAACGACTTTAAATACTCACCTCCTAATATATAGCGTATATATGTGTAAGTATCAGAGTTATTTATTTGTTGATATTGACGAAAATTTAGGTTTAAAAATGTTTACTCACATCCTAAAAGTAATGTTATATGTATGTGAGTTTGTTAATTATTTTTACATCAACATTTATTACTCGAAATACTACTCACTTTCTAATAATATAGTCGTGCATGTGCATATAGTTTATTATACTTAAAATGATGAAAATTCTGATTTTAAAATTGCTATTACTTTAAGTACTTACTCCCTAATATAATTTGTATTCGTATACGAATTGGTCAAGTTATTTTTTTTGAATTAAACTTAAGTATGCAAATAGTTCCGAATGCTCACCTCCTAGTAATATATTTAGAGTTCTGTTTTTAAAAAGTTTTGAAATTAAAACATTTATAGTTTTGAAGAAATTTACTTACATCCTAATAATATGATTCATATATTCGTGAATTAATTTGAAATTTAGTTTGTCACTGAATAAATAGAGTCCTAAATACTTACAACCTAATACAGTAATACGTAAATAAACGTTAGTATCGCGCGATGTATTTGTTTTGAATTAAAAATTCCAATGTTAGAAAAGTTTATACTCTAATACTAACGCTCTAATTATGTAGTTGCAATTATTGAAATGTTTATAATCGTTAATTTTTTTTTTTTTAATTAACAAAATTTTAAGATTATGACTTTAAATACTGACGCCCTAATTATTTATGTTAATTATCGATATTTAGTTTGTTTAGAATTAACAAATTTACATTTTAAATATTTGAATCTAAATACTCTACCAGCTATTAAAATTTATATAGATTGTTTAGCGATATGATTGTTTTTGAAATGATATTATGATTTTAAAATACTCACCAACTGGGAATAAAATTTGAATAGGTTATTTTATTTGAATTAACGAGAATTCTGACTTGACTTTATTACGAATATTCATAACCAAATACTCACCCCCTTATAATACGTTAAGTAAAATATTATTAGTCTTTGAGTTAAAGAATTTTAAATTTAAAAATCTTTTACGATCCAATACTCACGACCTAACAATAATATGTAGATTGTTAAAGTTATTGAGATATTTTTTTTTGAATTTCAATCTCATAAAGTACCATGACTCTAAATACTTACAAACTAGCAATTGACGTGGATTGTTATATTTATGTTAATTACTCTTCAATTAATATCAATATTGATATAACACTAATACTTACTGCCTGATAATGTGAGTTGTTTAAATTTGTTAATAAAAGTTTCGATTTTAAAAAATTTATAATCTTAAAATAGTGCTTACTCTCTAATATGATGTACATAAGCATATAGATTGTTTAGTTATCGTCTTTTAATAAAAAGAATTTTTGTTTTAAAATGCTTTACAGTAACTCTAAAACTTACGAACTGATAATTTAAATGTATGTGAGATTGTTAATTAGATGTTAAAGTATTAAGTAGAATGACTAAATACTCACGTTCTAATGATATGTTATATGTACGTGTATAAAATTGGTTAAGTTATGTTTTGTGAAAATGAATTTTGATTTTAAAAGTGTTGATACTCACGTTCTAGTAATAGAAATATGAGAAAGGTTATATATTATACTTTTATGAATTAACAAAAGATCAAATTTAGAATGTTTGTAAAAGTACTCACTGACTGATAATTTTGTAAATAATATGTAGATTATTTATTTTAAAATTTATACTTGAATTAACAAAGTTCGATTTAAATTGTTTGAATACTTACGGACTAACAATATAATTTGTAGATTATTTAAGTTATCAGTGATTAAATTATTAAAGGGAGTTTGATTTTATAGTTTCAAATACTCACGGGCTAATGTTTTAAATTTTAAAGTTGTTAATATGAATTAAGAGAATTTTTTTTTTTAAAAAAAGGTGTGATTCTAGTACTCACGGACTAATAATATGTTTATATTAAAGTTATTTAACTTTTTAACTTAAGGAAACTATAAAGATGTTATCACTTTAAATAATACTCACTAGCTGGTAATTTATACACATGAACATAGATTGTTAAAGCTGTGTTATTTGATTTTTAATTAAAAAGAATTTATTATTCAAATACTTACTGTCTGATTTTTGTGTATGCATATGGATTATTTAGAGATTTTTTTTATTGTTTTTGATATGTTTTTTAATTAGCAAAATATTAAGTCCAAATACTCACGTCCTAAAATATTGAATGCGTGTGAGTTATTTAAAATTATATATACTATTTCTTTTCGAAATTTTTGTTTTAAATACTCACCAACTACTAGCATAGTTTCTATATACATGTGGATTATTTAGAGTATTTTGAATTAGTAAAATTTTATTTTAAAAAAAAGAGGTCAGGAAGCGTTCATGGATAATTTCACCGATAATGCCCGTATCGGTATCCAATACTGTACAACTCTAATATGATTGGATCCAAAATTTCAGGTCGGAATCCGACCTGGATTTTGGTCACTATCGCTATACCCGTTAAAGCTGGCCAATCGTTAAAAGTGTACTATAGGAAATTTTGTGGGTGAAATGACCCGAACACCGACAGGTCGCTAATCCTATATACTCACGCCCTAATAGTATGTGAGTTATTAGTTGTTTTATCGGGATTAACTTTAAGAATACTTATGATTAAATACTTACGCGCTAGTAAGATGTTTAGAATTATGTTATTTTTTTATGGAAATAGACCTTAATAATGGTTACGGTTGTAAATACTCACGCTCTGAAATAATTGAATTATTAAAATTATGAATTTTATTGATATGAGTTTCATTTTAAATTACTAAAAATCAATTTTATGACTCTAAATACTCACTCTCTGATATAATTGAATACGTATTAAATTATTTAAAATTATAAATTTTATTGACACGAGTTTTATTTTAAATTATTAAAAATTGATTTTATGAATTTAAATACTCACTCCCTAATTGTACAGAACGATTAATAATATAATCATGTAAGTTGTTCAGCCTATTCATGATTAATTTTAGATTCTAACCTTTCTTCTAACGTTAAAAGTACTGATCCTGAATGACTACGAGGTGTTAATGGTGTTTGAGGAGTTAAAGGTGTTTGAGGAGTCAAAGGTGACTGAGGAATAGGTTCTTGATAAGGTGTCCGAGGAATAGTCAAGGATGTCTGAGGAATAGGTATAGTCAAGGATGGCTGAGGAATAGGTTCTTGATACGTGATCGAGACATCTTCAGTGACTTGAACGGTTTCTAGGTTAAATGCTGATAATTCAATAGATGTGAATGTTGATTGTTCCATTCTTTTCTATAACTAAAAAAAAAAAAAAAAAAAAAAAAAAAAAAAAAAAAAAAAGGTTTTCAAAGGAATGAATTGGTTAAAATTGTAATTGAAGGGATTTATTCTATAAAATTGTAGGATAACAGGTAATATTTTAAAATTCGAATTATAAGAGCTCATATTTACAAGCGAATAAATTTTATGTTACACGATGGTACGATCATAAATAACGAATATACTTCCAAATTTATTCATGATTATTTACACACTTCACTCTTGTTAATCATTTAAATGTACATCCGAAATGCAAACACAGTATTTTTGTTGGAAGCAAAACTGTTGTTAAATAGAATGTTCCAATCAACAAAGCTTATCAAGAAGTACAAACTAAACATCTAATTTTCTTTATTTGTTCTTTTAAACAAAATATTAGTATATAGTACCTTATGTCGAGACTTACGTACTTTAAAGAAAGTTATAGTATCCATTTTTTATAGTTTGCATTAAGCTGCATATTGCAGCATTAAATTTCCATTTAAGTCAGAATTTTTTTCCTTTTCGATAGTCTTTTCGATATCGATTTATTAGGTACTGATGATGACATTTTTTATACCGTATAAACATTTTCTAAAGAGCATTCTTGCTATATAACTATATTCTTTTATAAAATTTCCATATACGTGATGTCTTTTTCTAAAGATTATTACTATATAATAAAATTATTACTATATAATTTATATTGTTTTATAAAATTTCCATATACGTACGGTGATGTCTTTTTGTAAACTTCAAAACTTGTAAGAGCATCAAACTTCCAAATATGGAAATCGATATAGGATGTGTATGTTTACAAAATTAAACAGGAAATAACCAATTGGGTGTCTCGAAGAGTAACGGTAATTACAAAGGTTACAACGATTACAAAGATCATTTAGAGTAAACTGATGGAATTCATCTCTGTTACATTATTATGTATAAACTTTAAAGGTCTAAATATTCATTAATTCGAGTTAGAAACCTATTTTCTTTATGATCCTTTTCAATAAGACGTACAATTATTATTATAATCATCAGAATATAAAATTTTTAATTGTGCTACATTTTATGAATCGATTACAGCCGTTAGATTAAATAAATAATATTTACTCCACGTACGTACTAAAACTAGAAGTTCATTCACAATAAAATGTGTAATGCAAGCAGCGATTGTGGCAACCTTATGCTAAAATATGTATTACAATATTTTTTTAATTCTCGACACGAAAAGTTTCACCGATATTATTATAATTATCGCAGATTGTAATAAAATTTCATGATTCGTGATAATTAGTATAAAATTTTGATTTATTAAAAAAAAAAATAATAATAATAAAAGCCACTGAAATCAAATCTTGGATAATTTATAAAACATTACAAAGCAGGCGCGTTATACCGACCGTTTAACTTGATTTGCATAAAACGTACTACATAGGTCATAGGTTAATAAGTAATGTTCTTTGAACAATAATTATCTATCAAGGTGTCATAAAAACTTGTATATTTTTGTTATATTAAAATACAAATATAGACACACGTGCGGTTAGTCATAACTTAATGATGCTACCCAAAAACATATCTATTGATGCTTTGTATCACTTTGAACAAGCATTAATGTTAAATGTCCTCATCACATTCTGGACAATTAGACCATTAGAACTGCTTTAGGAGTGAAATAGTCCTGGTGCAAAAAATTTGGCGGTACCGTGATTTTACCCAATCCGATTGTAAGATCAATGTGCAACATACAAATTCGAAGTAAAAAAATAAAGACGAAAATAACAAGAATCATAAATTTGGTACGGAAATTATTTTTCTGTTATTAAATAAATTTTTTCGGCACAAACTTTAGATCTATTTTATTAATGCAAATATTAATATTTAGAGGAAATTAGGTAGTATCGTTGTCGGATTAGTCACGGGACCGCCAATTTTTTGCGCAATGACTATATCACTCGATTGATTCAGCAACTTTATACAAAAGTATATAAAAAAGAATATCTTGACTTGAGTAATATTTTGCTTCATTACTTAACCATTGAATTTACATTTATTGCAAAATAAATATTTTAACATACGTTTCTGCTATAAGAGCACAAATAATATCTTTACATTTGCAAAATTTCATGCTATGCTTCCTTCCTTTAAATCACTATTTGAACCCATACAATGATTTACCTCGTTTTTTTAGTGCTAATAACACTTCCATAACGGTAATCGTTTTTTTATTTTCGTACTCTATGTAAGAGACAACGTCTCTGAGTACTTCTTGCAAATAAAGTTTTAGCGCGTTTCTCGCTTCTTCGTAGGTACCAGCCGATATTCGTTTAACGCCACCTCGGCGTGCTAGCCTGCGAAGATCAGGTTTCGTGATTCCCTTGATATTTTCCCTAAGTAATTTCTAAGTGATAAATATCACAATATAATGATTAATAACATTTAAAACGTTAATTACGCATGATAGTTAATTATTATTATTTTTTTATACATCGATATTATAGACAAATATTTGGATTTTCTTACTCGATGCCGTTTTCCTCCTTTGCCTTTTCCTAATCCTTTCCCTACTCCTGCTCTTCCCCTTCCCAAAGGAGCGGTATTGGCTTTAATCATAATGAGAATTTTTGTACTAATCTTTTTATTTTAGTAATTCGTAGATATCTATAAATCAAATGATCAACGATTAAAAAATATTTTCATGTTATCTATTTACCTTTTATCCGGTGATAAAAGATATAAGAAAATATCAAAGAGATACTTCCATTATTTAATATTTATATCGCGAAATGCTAGCATTCTTAGTTACAATTTCTGACGTATTATGCCGTGTAGCTAAGTTTTTTTTTTAATTAAAAAAGTGACGAGAAGCTCATATGGACTGCATTAACTTTTTTTCACAGTTAAAAAAAATATATATAATGATATCATTACATATTGAATATTGATGACGTTCTTAAAAGAAAATTACAGAATATAACAAAATTTTTAATTAAACTCCTATGAAGCAATCATATTGTAATAATAACATAAGTCATAATTTCTGTATATAACGCTGCCTATAATATCCCCAGTTTATTATAACCCTAGCTAACTTGAATGATACTTGATAGATCACAAATATTTATATTGATTTACGGAATATCTTTTATAAGTATTGGTATTCGTAGTTCAATAAACGTAGCAAAAAAAAACATCATAATAAAGCCTTGTTTTTTAGGAACACAAATATTTAGAAATACTGTACAACAAATAAAAAGCGTATAACAAAGCTCAATTTCTAACCTCCGGCATAATAAACGACATATTATTACTCTACACACAAAGGTAAAACGAATTTCCAGTCACACTAAACACATTATATTAAATCACAACACAAGCCCCTGTTCTTCCGTTCATACGTACCATTTTATATTCCTTTTTCTTTTTGTAAACCAAAAATGAGTATCACCAAACAAATCCCAAAATTTTATAATGTATTCATGTTTTGTTTGATAGCATTTTATGTAGATAAACCAAAAAAAAAAAATTTTGCATTTCAAGCATCGTATTGTTTGTATTATAATCAATTTAGATTCGATATGGAAACTATAGCAATATTACCTTTTACTAAAATACACCTATGATGTTTCTACTATGTTATACATTTATTTAAATCTTTCTAATCAATTGGCGGGTACGTGATACTCTAAGTAAAAACGCTCTATACCACCAATACCTTTACTAAATCTTAAATCTAACCCTAAATTCTAACTCTAACGAGAAAAAAAATTTCGCTTACAAAACTTAAAATCTAAAAAGATTTGTCTATTATATAAACGGTCAGCGAAGCAACTAATTGCACACTATTGTGAAAGTAATAATTATTATTAATGAAAATGAAATTTTAAACGGTATTACGAATAGTAGTAGAGTGGTTTAGTAGAGTAGTGGAGTATAATACGTTAATCGCATTTGAGTATATAAAACTAATAAAACTAGCATACTATACTCATAATATATATTATATGTGTAAGTACAATAGTATAACCGTAAATAATTTAATTATGTGACCTCACGAAAATTCTAAAGTCATTTATTATTATAATAAAAATATATAATATCAATACGGTTTAGTAATAGAAATGTTTCACCAAAAATCAAGATTTTTACGTATGCACTATTCACAAATCAAGGTTTTAATGAGATTGTACATATTTCTCAAATACCAAGATTTTTATGGGATTGTATATATTTAACGTTACAAAAAATAATTTGCCTTGTCATTATTTATTGATTTAATTATGTAAATTGCAGGTTTTTTCACATACAATTGTGCTTTTGATTTTCAACTAGTTTTTTGGACAACTAAAATCTAACATTACAATCAGTTTGTCCAGAATATTCTTGAGATGAAGATAACGGCATTTAATTTGCAGTTTTTTTTTTTCCCTCAAGCAATGCCCTCAGGCGCTTAGTTTGCAGACTTCAATTTTTGTTTTTTTTCAAGGTTTGCTAATTCAATTGAATGAACCTTTGCTTCACGTTCTCTTAAATCCAGCTCACGTCTGAACATCATTCTTGATATTCAAGTTTATTAACTTCTGAACTTTCTTTAAAGTCACTTTCACTTGAATCTTCTGAATTAATGGTAATTACTTTGAGTTTTTTTTCAGGCTTTTTTTTAGTTTTTGTAGACTTTCTTTGTTTTTAATGTGTTTATTTTGAACCTTTGCTATTAATTTAATAAATATAGCATAAATAAATATATACTGTATATTAAATAAGCATTTCGATATGTAAATAAATTATTGTATACCTCTAAGCTTATCAAAACATTACAACTAATCAATCCTTTATTCCGTCCATGGTTAGATATATTGTTGATGAGTATTAATTGTGATAAATTTTTTCTTTATCTAATTTTTGTGCTCTCTATAAAAATAGATTTAAAAACAGCATTAGTATATATAATTTATTATATTAATAATAACAGTTAAAAATTAAATTTATTATAAAATAGCAGACATCAACCTTAAATTTTTTTCCATGCCAATTACTTAATACATAAGCAGATTCTGTAATGTTTGTATTATTAAAAGATGCTATCCAAGTTTCTTCATCAATTTACAACATGCATTTGTTAAGTGATGTAATACCCCATTTTTGGAGATAAATAAAACCCAATCTAATACATATAACACATATATATTTTTTTTTTGTAAAATTTGGCAATCTTGCCAACACTTTATTAGGATGCAATATTAAACTCATGGGTAAAATATCAATTATGACTCAAGTTATCTTAAGCCCACCTAAGTTACAAGTGTTCACTAACTCAGTTGTTCTCAAGTGCATACCTATGTTCAATCTGCTATAGTAAATATCTATCTCCATACCAAAAAACCCTGCAAGTGAATTCTTTGATACTTCATTGAATGGTATTTACGGCCTATCAAGACTACTATCTTTTCTAAACCTTCTTCCTCTAGTTTCATGAGCAGAAGGATTTATAGTCTCCAACTGACTTATACAAAAAAAACTAACACTAAAAAGATAAAGAGAACAACACAAAAGGGGGAAATAAAAAAAACTGTCTAAGCAACGCGAAATTATAATCTGTGCTCGGTTGGTGGTCATGTGATGATCATCGGGTAATATTCAATAAACATTCTGTTCAACGCTCATATGATAATACTGTAATGTAGATCATTTTTAAAATATTACTTTTTATTTTCAATATGTAACACAACAGACACTCTTGTAAAACGTGTCATTAGTAGGCGAAGAACATACGCAAGTAAATGAATAAAACTTTATTAGTCATATATTTTAAAGTAATTCATTATCGTTATATTTTATACTAATATGTCAATTAAACATAATAATTATATTATATACCCCTAGTAAATTAACTTCTGTATTTGCATAAGATCCAGTTACCCTTAAAATGCAGGTTTCAGTACATCTTAAAATCAATATATTTATTTGTAATTTATATCGATATTAAGCTGAAACTGTAAATTTAACACTGTTTAACTTAGATGTTATTAAAGTTAGTTAAAAGTTTGAGTTTTACCTGTTGCAAATATGCGTAAATCCAATTTGAGTTATGAATTTATAACCAGTTTTAATCTTCAATACAAAGAATAAATAGAAAATGTGTTAGTTAAATTTATTCTGCATATATATTTTATATTATGAATAAACTATACTTATCTTTGTAATTAAATAAAATTGTATTGGTCAAACATCGTTTTGAATAATAATTAGTTTTTGGGTGCTCTAAACCTTTTTTTTTTTAATATACGATTATTTAATAGTATTATGGCTCCTACAAATAGCTAATCTTAAAATTATGTTATCTATAAAACTAAACCAAATTACCACTGAAACTTCTAGTATACTGAAGTATACTGAAGTATATTGAAGTATAATATAAATAATATAATGTTTCATGTAAAATAAAAATGTTTCATGCAAAATAAATCATAAATATAATAGTAAACTTTATATTTGCATCGATGTAATACTCTCTTTACTTTATAAAAGCAATCCTTTCATTTACTAAATGCTTAGACCTGGATCTTAAGAGGTCCTCTCTGAGATTTCTTAAATGTGCACATCAATATAATTTCTCTTTAATTTTTATTAATGGATCTAAATTTGATACTAAACACTACTCAAACGAATATATTTCCTATTCCGCTGTCAGATAATGAAATCACCCAAGATAACCCTACTGTCTTGCAGTACGTTTTACCTCAGGAATATGATTATATCATCGATTCATTTAGGGTAGTTCAAGCACATAACTTTTTGGGTGCATATACAGAACCATTCGAAGCAAAGTTCTGTGTGAATATTTTTACTGAAGACAATGCTAAAATGTGGCTTGATAAGTTCTTTAATTTATATAAGATAACCATAAGAGAAACCCAAGGATGAATTGTAAAAGGCATTTGTTGCCTTTTTTCTAAATATTATCATTGTATCCATAGCCATGTAGTGAAATTAAAACAGGGACAAAAAAAAGATAATAAAGTTGATAATGAAATAAATATAAATATAAAACATAGAATAAAAGAAAAGAGTAAAGTTAGCACACGAGTACGGGATACTGACTGCCCAGCAATATTAAGTATAATAGTTCAAAATAAATATGATCCTCATCTTTGTATAATTTCACTACTTTTTCATCATAATCACCCTCTGGCATCGAGTCACGCCACAAGCTTCCACCCTATATCTGATAATACAAAAGAAACATTTTTTAAACTCTTTAAAGCTGGACATAACCCCACAAGTGCATATAATACATACCTAGAAGAAGTTCAATTAAAATATGATAATGATGAAGTGGTACTGGCTGATAGAGCAATATGTCTATACAAATATAATGTTTATAACCTTTATAAAAAATACCTTAATAAATCAGTTGGTGCACAAAATGGAAAAGAAATGTTTTCACATTTAGCTGAGGAGGTTAAAGAGTTTAATACCAGTAATAGAGAAAATGCTTGGATGCAACCATATATTGCACCAACAGACAATAAACCTAACCAACCTTTTATATTGGTTATTGTTACTAACCTTATGAGACACTGTCATTCATTGCAACAAGCTAGTGAATTAGTATATATAGATGCTACTGCAGGTCTTGATAATCTTAATACTCCCTTAACTGTTATTTCAACAAGCGCACCTATTGGTGGCTTACCTCTTGCTACAATATTAACATCAGATGAAACTGCATCTACTTTAACAAGTGCCTTGGAAGCATTAAAACGTATAATGCCATCTACTGCATTTGGTGGACGTGGATCTATTACTGGACCACAAGTAATTATGACTAATGATTCTAGTTCAGAAAGAAAAGCATTATGCTGTGTTTGAGAAAAGTCAACTTTGTTGTTATATAGTTTTCATTTTCTACAGGCAATGTGGAGATGGTTATGGGAAGGAAAGCATAATATTCATATGAGTGATCGTGTTATTTTTATTGAACATGTAAAAAAAATTGTTTATGCACAGACTGAGGTTATACTTAATACAGCATATGCAGAACTTACAACAAGTCAAACATACCTTAAATATCCAAATTTTCAAAGGCATTTTAAAGTTTTGTGGGAGCATCACAAAGAATGGACCATTTCTTTTTGTTAATAGCTTCCTACTCGCAATAATAACACAAATAATATTGCTGAAGCTGGAATCCGAATTATAAAAGATATTATTTTTGGGTGAATACAAGCATTTAATGTGGTACAAATCTTTCACTTCATTGTAAATACATTGGAATTATATTATACTTGCAAACTGCTAGCTGTAGCCTATAATAGGCAAGATAATTTTATTTCACTACGTTTTTAACTTTCAGGTTGGAAAATTGGATCTATTGATGATATTAAAATCATAAATATTAATTCATTGACATTCAAGCATAAAAGTAGCAAAAATTCAGACGTATGGTATTTCGTAGATATGAAGCTTGGAATATGCGAATGTAATTCAACAGGTGCTCCGTGAAGACACCAGTCTTCAATAGCAGCTCATTATAATGTTTGTGGTTTGAATCAAATACCCACAATGACAGTAAGCAGCCATTATCATTATGCTTATCTAGCATTAGGAAAGAAGCATCAAGAACTTGAATTCTATTCAGATCTTCATCAAGCATGGCTTGAACAAAAACAATATATCAACACTATACCTGCAACAATAACTGATAATGATACAATTAGTATAAACTATGAAACTAATTTTAATAATTCAAATAAAAAAAATATACTTCCTGAATCTGCATCTTTAGTATCTTCGCAATTTTCAATTAATAATAATATCAGTGATAGTGAATATGATATTCAAGACAATGATGCTAGTAATAATACAAGTATTAGTGATAGTAAAGACGATGATGATCAAGACGATGATCAAGACGATGACCAAGATGATGATCAAGATGAAACCAGTAGTAATACAAGTAAAGACAATGATGACCTTCATCAATCTGCCATGAATGAATTCCAGTAGTTTTGCAACGATCTTAAAAGTCTTCTCAATGAAAATGACCCTATATTAGATAAAAGTATATGCAAGTTTATCAAAGTTTATAAGCAATATCGTCTCTTAAAAGATACTTACATTCAACCAGCAATATCTTCTTTTTTTCAAACATGTAACTGGAGTGCAGCCCGGGCTAATAGTAATAGTCACCAGTGTGGAGGAAAAAGAATTCAAGTTCAAGTTACTGCAACTGCAAGATGCAGAAAAGGATTAAATCATGGGCTTAAAAAAGTTCAGCAAGGAAGACCAATAAAAAGTATGCATAATAATATGTATGAAACTGATACAAAAGATCTAAACCATTTTATTATGCCTCCACAAAAAAAAACAGAAAAAAAAGAAAACACATGATTTTCAACAAGCTTTAAAAGAAAATCAATTGAATGGTGTATAGAAAATGAAATAAGTTATATGATTTACAATTTAGTATATCTTAACATTAGTTTGCAAAGAGCTTTAGTAATTATTTTAAAGATTTTACATATATATGAATTATGGAGATCACTAAATTATGTTGTAATTAATTTTAGTTTTATGCAACTAAAAAACACTTAAGAAAATAAAATATAAAACAAGATGCTAAAAATTTATATAAGTAAACTTCGTCTTTGCTAAGCTATATTTTAAAAATAACGATTTATTAAAGTTCAATATAAAAGTGGGTTTGTATATAAAAAGTACATAGCGATGGCCCTTATTTTTTAATGGAGGTAAAGAATAATGAACCTAGATTTTAACCCTCTTTTAGAAAACTTACAAGAATGAGATAGAGTTATAAGATTATCTTGTCATACGTACAGACATATTTCTTTAATTGTATGTTATACAACTATAAATTCATATGCATTATATTTATTGAATATTACCTGATGATCATCACATGACCACCAACCGAGTACAGATTATAATTTCGCCTAAGCAACAAGAAAATGAAAAAAAAGAAACAAATGAAACAAGAAGAAAAAGGCAGAAAAAAACAATCTATGAAAGCACTATTATAGCCTGTGCTAGACACAAGTTGTAAAAATTAAATACTAAATTTAAAAATCTTGTATATCTCTATTGTAAAGCTAAGTCTTATTGTTAAAATTTTCTTCTGACTTTACTATCTGGTCTGGGTCAGTTTGTCACATGGCGTAGATCATTATTGCCAAAACAATTTCATGTTTATGTCCTACTTTGTTTATTCAAAACTAAAAAGTTAAACAATGCTAATCTTTTGGAGAAAGTAAGCTGGAATGCTTACTTTTTGTCAAAATTTTTATAAGAGCAGTAGAAAGGTGAAGTAGAAGAGAAAAACCACTTGTATACAAAATAAAAGAGTATGAGTTTTTTTTACTAGAATCAAATAAGGCCACACTAGAGTATATACAGTACTAAGTTTTGCTAGTGAGTGATAAACTCTAAGCTTATTAGCAGATAGCATATGAGAACTATCTCTAAATGACAAGTGCTGTGCCTGTCACTACAGTAAGTAATAAAATAAACTCCAAAAAAATCAGCAGATAGCATATAGAAACTATCTCTAAATAATAGTTGCTATTCTAAGGTTCCTTTTCACATGTCTTATTATGTCTAGTATAGCTGTTTGTATTTTTTCCTAGTAAAAAGTTTTTTGAAAATTTTTGGTAAAAGTAATTGTCAGAAAGAGTTAAAAAAAATTGACATTATGTAATAAGTAAAATTTTAATATAACATATATAATAATTAATTTTTTTTTTTTTTTTTGGTACTTTTTGTTAATGGTAATTTATTATCATTAAGTTTTATTTTGGTATACAATGAGAGTACATATAGCTACACATGTACCTTTTGAGTGCCTAATTTAAGTAGTCTGCTCGAAGGTTCTATACTATCTGCTGTATCTACACCCCAACTAGGGGGGTACCTATTTAAACCCTCTGATCATATCCTTACTTCCACTATGTGGGACTTAAGACCTGGGTGTAATCTCACTATACGCAAACCAGGGCATCATGGATCTATGTGACACCACTAGATTAACAGCCAGACTTAGAATAAGACTGTATATCCTGATTTATTCTCAAGATAAACCTGGCAGAGTAGTACATTCCCATATATGTATTCACCTAGACTTCAGTAACTTACGCCATGCCTTAATTCATGTACTTGGGGTCAGAGCGTAACCATTAAACCCTACCATTACCTACTTTACCCTTTTAAGATTCACAAACCTCTGTACTATATTCCATCACTTTTCACACCTTACTCCTTTTGGTATTGTCGTTCTCTCAATTCAGATGGCCTGGAAGGATTAGTTTGCCCAGGCCCGAGTTTCCCAGGCTCAAGTCTGAAGGTCTCCTGATCCTTGGTCCACAATTTCATAACATGTGATCTTTTCCTTCAGATGACCCGGTGGCCTGGTTGGTAGATCCCTCTTGCCTGTAAGATCTTTGTTGCACAACTTCTTCAATTTTTGTAATCCAGTTAGATCTGTCCTGTAGTATCAGGTAACACCTGGTCAGAACAGTCTGCTACTTCCTTAATCGGAATTTGCCAAGCCGGGTTCAGTTCTCTCAGGCTACTATAAGTAGGTCTTAATAAAATCGATCACAGACGCCTTATCATGGGTTTGCACTATCTATACCAGTTTTCATTCCTTTATGCAATGACACAAATGCGTTCATGTCTCCCAGCACCAACTCTGTGCCCTGGTTTACAGATAATATGAATCCAGCCCAATTTAGAATAAGCCATTACTATGATACAAGTAAATTATTCAAAATGTTGCCAGGGGGATTTGAACTCAGTACTATAGCCAACACTATACTACGTCGCCACACCCTCTATAATAATTAAATATATATATTTATTGTATTATAAAATTATTTATTATTATATATTAATTAAAAAAAAAGATAATTGCTATTTATACACCAGGTATATATATATACCACATATATTGATATTTTAAAATCCTAATTATATAATAGCTTTTAGTGCTCTAACAAAAAATATTCCTTGCAAAATTTTAGTATAAACTAAAACTTCATCTAACCCTAAAGCTACTCTCACCCTAACCTTAAGCTATCCCTTAAATTGTAACACAGGCAAATTTGCCTGCGAAGATTTTTACTAATTTTTTTAATATTTAAATTTTTTAA
>CAJVPY010000692.1:0-24232 GCA_910591965.1 Dentiscutata erythropus
GAATGACCATATCAAACAAATCCAACGAAATTAACACTCAAGGACCAATAACACACTCACGACTAGTATTAATATTCCTACGAGGGGCACTACAAGAAATATATCAAACCAGAATACAAAGGGATAATGATCTACAAAGAAACCTCCCATTAATAGGAAGCCTAACAAGAAACGCTATAACATATATCAACATACAACACCAACTACTACTAAACGCAGCAAAAAGAACAAAGATAAATAACCACAACTTGGTATATACAACCTTAGGAGAAATATCCAAATTAAAAAACAGGAGAGTAACACCTGAATACGTCTACGATTTGATCAACCAAAGGATAATTAGATTATCAGAAGTGAATGCCTAGAACAAAACAGTATTGGAAAAATAAAATAAGAGATATCCTAGAAGAATACAAGAACCTGATATTATCGAAACAAATGGATATAAAGGCAACAAATCAGCAGTTATACTTTAAAACAAGATTAATATCCTTATCAACAAATCAAGAATTATTTGAAGAACAAATAGAACGAATAGTCGCGAATAAGTTCATTGAATCAGAGATACTAAAATCTATTGACGAATTACTGGAACAAATTTAACACTGAAACAATTAGTAGACCTATCATTACCTCTGATCAATACGACCTTTTTGTGGATGAACCACTTAACTATAACAGCAATAGCATACGACAGAGCTTCAATACACTTCATATTATTCCTGAGAGATATTGTAATAGTAATAGGAGTTTGTTATATAATAAACAAAATAACTAACGCTATAATAAGCTACAGACAGATTAGACAACAAGAAAACCTTTTCAAAATAGAATTTAATGACTTCAGAGAATAATCAAGATAGCAAGGAACAAGCAGATCAAATAATCGGACAATATCGAGAAGAATTGCAAGATTAATTGACCAAGATATATTTATAAATTTAACAAGCACAGAATTAAAATCCGGAGTTATAAGAATACGAGACTCTTATTCTTGCTCGCAACTAAAACCACGCGAAACAGATAAAAAAGAAAACATACTCACAATACTTGACAAAATTAATAGAACCTCGATAATCTTATATAAAAAGCCCGAAGAGGCTGACACATTAGAATTAAAGGAATACAGACTAGATTTGTTAAAACTACAAAGGGGCTTTTTCTATATACAGATGAAGAATTCACAGAAGAACTGAAAATAATTCAAAACATATACAATTTAAGTAAAATAGCACTTCATCTACAAATAGAAAAGAACATTGAAGAATTAACAAGAGAACTTAGAAGGATAATTGAATTGTTAAAAAGTAAATGAACAATAGAGACGAAGAAAGACAACAAGAATTCTTTAGAAACCAATTCAGATATATCTGGTTCCTTCCAAGCAAACTATCAAGATTTAATCCAGTAAAGGAAATTTTAGAACAAAGAACAAAACAACAAATAATCAAGGATATAAAAACATCTTGTATGAGATTAATAGCACGATTACAACCGACAAACAATTACAAAATAGGAGCCGTATTGATATTATTACAGGCAATAAAAGATTTGGCACCAGCAGTACAGATACTGACAGGAATAATATTCAATTACAATTTAAAGAAAACACAAGACTTATATATTAAAAAATTAGATATACTGCAAGCACAACTAGGATCGATAAAAGACGAAATATTTGAAGGAATACCAGCTAACGAACATATACCGTTATTACCTGGAAAATTGTCAACAATTTCTCATAATATTATTCAAGCTTTACAAAATATATACTCTGAAGAAGGAGCAAACATAATAATCTACGAAGATGAAGAAATACTTGCAGAATTAAGCAAGAAAGGAGCAAGAAAATATATCAAAGACCAACAAATAAAAAAGTTAATTGAAAAAAGAACAAAAGAATTGATTAACGAAATAAATAATTTAAAAACAGAGGAAGAAATAGAAGAAATACAAAAAAATAAAGGATACAGGAAATAAATGGATGAATAAGTGGAAAAAGATCAACATAGAAAAATACTTTGACACATATTACAAATTAGAAGGATTTGGATCGAAAAAGAAAAAAGAAAACTTTACTATTGAAGAATCAGTTACAACATTCGAGAAACTCCATCAAGATTTAAAAGACGAATTCTTTGACCACGAAAGAAAAATACAACACAGTTTATACTCTATTCTCCAAAGAGAAGAAGGAACTCAACATATATTCTATATAATCGATACATCTAGAGAAATAATATACTACATTACGGATTATTTAAATCACAACCCAAACTTGAAAGACTATACTTTCGTGAAAAACGAAGAAGAAAGACTGAACTGAATAAGAAAAACATTACAATCAAGCTTACAATTACTTATTATAACATTGTATTGGAAAGTAACAGATCATAGTATAGGAGAAAAAGAACACGAAATAGAAAATTACGAAGAATTCAGAAAATACCATAAGCAATTTTGGAATGACACATTGGAAATTCCCAAACCCTGAATTACTATTTGAGGAATATTATTCAATAAATTACAAACCTGACAAAGTAATAATTGGACCAAAAAAGAAATTGACAATCCAACAGTCAATAAAACTAACCAATACACTGAAGCAAGACCTAGAAGAAGAATTAGAAGAAGTGGTCTTAAGAAGTGCAATATTAGATAAAAAACCACTGGATATATATAACTGTTATCAAAATTCCGACTATTATTGGATAACCAGTGAAATACTTTATATACAAAGTTCATTAAACTCAAAATTCAGAAAGGAAGACGAACCTTACATAGGAAAAAACGTAGAAGAGTGGGAAAGAGAAGCAAGGCAGAAATACTATAATAACCACATAGAAAGAATATACTAGAAAAGAACAGGAATTGATATAAGATTCAAATACTGGAAGAGCGAAACAAAAAATACCTGGAAAGAACTATGTGAACACCATGCAAAATATTGGAAACCAATTTGGAGAAAATTCGAACCAGAACTACAGCATATTCGAGGAACTTTGGAACCAAAAGGACCAACAACAAGAATGTACAAACAACTTGGATATATCACAAATAAATCCAGAAACGATGGCATATCTGGACAGACCATTGATTTTACACGACCCTCTGAACTTACCTAGGAGAATGATGACTCAGGCGATACCATTTACAACAATTGAAATACAGATTATATTTTATTAGGACAGAGGATAAATCCTAGTAAATCATTTTTTGGAACATTTAACGGAATGGGAGGAAAAAGAAAACTTAATGATTATGGAATACCAATAGAAACCATAGAGGCAACAGCCCACAGAGAAATATTCGAAGAAGCGCAACTAGTAGTGAAGAATGAAAATTAATCAAGATACAAGAAAACTCATATTACTCGGACCAAGAATGAATAGCCATGAGATGCCCAGCTGAACAGGCGAAATATCTAATAACATTAGGATTATTTATATTTAAACTAGAAAAAGAAAAACCAAAAAATACTGAACCAGAAACATTGGGACCCTGGCAAATATTTTCACTAAATCAAATTGAAGAACAACAAATACCACTAATACCAATGATTCAACATAACTTACATTATATATTTCACCAAATAAAAGACTACCCGGTATTACAAATGATTAACAGATTAAATTTCACAAAAGAAATTAAAGTAATGACGAATCAAAGAAAAATATACCCTGGAATATTTGAAGAAGTAGTCTCAGAATTCGAACAAGAAGAACTGACAGAAATGAATGAACAAGAATTAGAAGATCTAATGAAAGATAAAGAAAAAGTCACTTCCAAACAAATCCGGAGAGCAACAAAATTAAAACAGAAGGTACAGAAAGAAATAGCACCGTTGAAACTGACAGAAAAACGAGTGCTCAACCTAGAACAAATCCTAAAAGGATATAAATACTTATCCATATTTGAGAAAAAGGACCGACCAGAAGTCGCTACAATAATGGAACGATACCCCAGAGTAGTCGACTTAAAAAAGCTACCGGATAAAATACTAAATAAAGTCAAACAACAATTATATTGCTACGTATTATTCTACAATGGAAATGGCGTAGCATATAGAATTAAAATACGACAAACACAAGACTATCAGGTTACACTTGTAACGATGAATTATTTGTTGAACGAATATGAAAATCTGACCTTAATCTAGAAATTACCGGCAACACAAAATCCGGCCACCTAATTGTTAACCTTAGCCAGTTGCGTCAATCGTCAATAGTTGCGTCAATCGTCAAAGTTGCGTCTGACGAAACCATTGACGAAACCATTTGCGTCATGCCAAAATCGTTGCGTCACCCATCATTAGTGCTGTAGTGGTAGTTGATATCCGTGAGACTCATATTTCGCGACTCCGGATCATTCCTCACCTTTACAATGTACGCTGCGAAGGGGTAATTTAATGGTTTATACGGATAAAACTAACTATCCACTAACTACACTAGAGTTGGCCCCGAAACCACGTGATGCTAATTTGTCACATGTTATAACTTATAAAAATCGACGATCTATTTTGATTTTTTATAAGTAATAGCATGTGATAAATTAGCATCACGTGGTTTCGGGGCCAACTCTAAACTACACTACTCTAAAACAATCAAACTACTATCTAAGACTCTAGAAACCTAGAAGTGGAAGGCTGGAAAGAGGCGTAGAAGACTTGGTCCGAGTCTCGAGGTTTCTTCGGGTCTTGCTGCGGTGATACTGCTTATCAAGATAAGTATAATTCTTGGGCTTTTAATCGTATTGGCGAATTTGTATATGCCGATAAGTGGTTAAAGAAGATTCTTCTTATGTCTCTAGGGTATCTGGGGCCTTAGTATTCGAATTCAATCGTTAAGTTCCTTAACGATTGTCACGTGGTCATGTGTATACGAAATTAGACTGTATATCTTCGATTGATCGAAGTAATAAGCAGACAATGGTAATAGTGACGAAATAATTTATAGTCTATTCGTTTTTGGGTATAAATTGAATTTGATCTTTAATTGATATTTTATTTTCTCTTTTGCTCACGAAACTTGGGTACTAGTGTTTTTACAGAATCACGGGTACAGGGTTATATGACAAACGATTTATTATTACTACGATCAGTTTTTATATTCAGAATAAGGGAAGTTTTATTAAGGAGAACAACTTCTACTATATTATCTTCGAAGTTAGAACTCTAATGAGTTGTTTTTCTGGGAGCATCAAAAGCTCCATATTTATACATTTTCCTTTGCTGCGACTACTACTAATATCCTTCTATTCTTTACTATTAAAAGTACTATACTGGCTCATAAAGTTCAGAAAGTTCGGTGTAAAAAGTTCAATAAGTACGGGACAAAAAGTTCGAGAAGGATTGGAACGTAAAGGTCAATAAGGGCAGGACTAGTGATGTGCCATTTATATGATACCTGAAAAATTTTAGCGTACAGTACGTACAGTACGTACAGTACGTACTGTACGTATAGTTCTTTTTCTGGCATCTGATTGGCTGGAACAAGTGATCGGCACAAATTTTAGCGTACAGTACGTACAGTACGTACCGTACTGTACGTATAGTACTGTACGCGGCACATCACTAGGCAGGACAAGTTCAAAAGCTTAAAAAGGTAATGATTCCCTTGTTCTATCTTACTACGAAAAAAAAAATAACATAGTAACGAATAATAATAATAGTACTAAATAAAAAAATAAAAAAATCGTAGGGTCGGAACTCCGGAGCCCTTCACAACGTATGTATGTTGAAATCGACCCCAAATTCTTCACGTGTCTCTTATGAGAACAATATAAAAATTATTTTAGGTGAGCATAATTATGTCTATTTTTATCTTTTACTTCTTATTTTGTGAATTTAAGTGGTACAAATTCTTGTGATTCCCGGTAAATTCTTGATATCTGAATAAATTATTTAGAAATTCCTAGAATTCCATTATAAATAAATAATTAAATAAAGGAAGGGTTTCTCTCCTGTAATAAACATAACTCAGAATTGGCATAACTCATGAGAGATCGACTTCAATTAAAGTCTATTATCCCGACTTTAGTTCGCACTCTAATTACCCCGATAAGTGAATCTTATAATCTCGTGATCCCGAATTAGAGCTTCGTGACGTAATCTAAAACTCTATTTGCCCCTAGTAAATCTGATAGACAGAAGTTCGTCTGATTGGCTGATAAATTCAAATTAATTTTACATTATCTATACAGTTTAAAGTACTTTTTAGAAAAATAAAACTACGAAGAATAAACAAAAAAGAAACATAAAAATTTTTATTATGGTTGTAGGACACCACCACCATTAAAAATAAACTCAATCAATTTTGGTTTTAGAGAAGTTAGCACAATAGCGACTTCTTTAAGATAGCTTATTACCATGCTAACTTCTCTAAAATCAAAATTGATTGAGTTTATTTTTAATGGTGGAGTCCTACAACCCTAATAAAACTTTTTATATGTTTCTTTTTTGTTTATTCTTCGTAGTATTTTTTCTAAAAAGTACTTTAAACTGTATAAATAATGTAAAATTAATTTGAATTTATTAGCCAATCAGACGAACTCCTATCTATGATAGTAAATCGGACCAAGCCTCTGACGTAGCCTGCCATATTAAGGTTTAGATAGAGTTTAGTTAGTATCGGTATAGTGTGTTATTTTAGATTAGTTTAATGCCGATTGATATTGTGTGACCCAAAATTTGTGATTTCGAGAGTAGTTTCCACTTTCTCAACGTACAAAAATTTTTGATACGTATACAAGTACGTCAGTACAAATTAAACATTGCAGTATTGTCTTAACATAAAATGTTTGCATCATTATCGTTATACTGTATTGTTCCATATGTTGTATATAAAGATTTTAACATTAATATATAATTCAATTTTTAATTATTTTTTTAAGTGCACTATTTAGAACAGACACTAAAGTGTTTAGGTAAAAGAAAAAAAATTATTAAATAAAATATGATAAAAGTAGCATCACTAAGTGCATAATATAAATTATCATCGCATAAAAAAAAAAAAAAATTCACTGAATTATCGGAACTTCAAATTTCATGCCACAATAATGATAACAGCTACATTTTTTTATGGGCGATACAGTGCACGACACTTAAAGACTAAAATAATTTCAAAAGCAAATAAATCATGATATAAAAAAGATACAAAGAAAAGAAAGTCGCCAAATTGTAGCTAAGTTAATTAGCTACAACTTAGCGGCTTTATTTTTAAAATAATTGTACGTATAATTTTGATATAACATTTTAAATATACTTAATTTTTATATGATACTTCAAAATTAATAAAAATGGAACAAGTCACATGGTTTGGCCTAATTTCTATTGGTCAATTTCTAAAATTTTTTAATTAATAAAAATTTTAGCCAATTAAATTGCAAAAAATTAAAATTTAACGTTAATATAAAAATTTTTGAAATGGAACAAGTCACTTGATTTTAGTTTTTAAATGTCATGCATTTTACTAGGTTGGCTAGTGTCACTCTGTATTTGTCTCGAATGATATTCAGGCTACATTTAATGTTTTGTAAGACAACTGTATGACAAACCGCTATTCGGTTTATAATTGATACTAAAGTTGATTCATTATTTATCATAATCATGACGGCCAAGTTTTTCGATAAACTTTCTAATAATTTAACCGAACTTCTTAAAAATAATGACGAATACAATGTTATTATTGAAGTTGGTCAAACTCCAAATATTCAAGCGTTTAAAGTACATTCTATTATCTTAAATTCTCGAAGTTTATATTTTAAAGAGAAATTAAGTGCGATTACATACGACAAAAGTGTGAAAACAATAAAGCAACCTAAAATTTCTATTGAAGCATTCGAAATTATCATCAAGTAAGTTTCATTAGTATATGTAATACTATAATACTTAAGATAATATTTTAAATATTTTAATAAATTCATATCATAAATACTGTAGATATATTTATGAGGCACCATTTCTCTAGAAAATTTTAAAACTTCAATTGTTTTTGAACTTTTAATTGCTTCTAATGAGTTTGGTCTTGAAGAGTTGATTAAACATATCCAATTATTTTTACTCGAAAATAACGCTTCCTGGTTGCGTCTTAATTTTTCTCGTGTTTATCAAGCTAGTTTCAAGAATGATAATTTAAAGGATTTGCAAAACTTTTGTGCAAATATTATTACTAAACATCCAAATATTATTTTTGACTCAGACGAATTTCCTATGATTCCAGAAAATATCCTAGTTTTTATCTTAAAACATGATGATCTACAGATGGATGAAGGAAAGGTTTGGGATTATACTATTAAGTGGGGCATCGCTCAAAATCCTTCTTTACCTCCCAATCCTGATCAATGGTCTGATGAGCATTTCTTAGTTTTAAAAAGTTCACTTCAAAATTGTCTTCCTTTAATTTGTTATTTTCAAATCACTGGTGAAGATATTGTTGGTAAAGTTCAACCTTATCAAAAAATCCTTGATAAAACTTTGTGGACTGATATTATGCCAAAGTTTATGGCTCCAAATAAGGCTATTACTTCGCATGTTTTACCTCCACGAACTAATTTATCTAGAATGATGCCTTCACGAGATAAAAATGCACAGGAAATTGAATCAAATAAAGCATCAAAATTAAGAAAAAGTGGTGAAAGTTATCGTATTATGGGTAAATATGAGGAGTCGCTTATAGACTTGACTAAATCTTTAGAAATAAAACCAAATAATGTATTTGCATTGAAAAATCGTGGAGCCACTTATCTTGAGATTAATAAATATGACGAATCACTTGTAGATCTAACTAAAGCATTACAGATTGAACCAAATGATGCGTTTGCATTAAGATATCGTGGAAGAACTTTTTATTGGATGAAAAGATTTGAAGAATCACTCGCAGATTTAACCAAATCTTTAGAAATTGAGCCGAATGATGAGTATGCATTAAGATGTCGTGGAAGAACTTATTATTGGATGGATAAATATGAAGAATCACTTACAGATTTAAATAAATCGTTAGAAATTGATCCAAATGATCTGGTTGCAATAAGATATCGTGGAGATACTTATCGCATGATGAACAGATATGAAGAATCACTTATAGACTTAAATAAATCATTAGAAATTAAGCCAGATGATGCATTTGCATTGAAAAATCGTGGAGATGTTTATCGAATGACGGGCAGACGTGAAGAATCACTTATAGATTTAAACAAATCATTAAAAATTAATCTAGATGATATATTTGCATTAAGGATTCGTGGAGATATTTATCGTATGATGGGTAGATATGAGGAATCACTTGTAGATTTAAATAAATCATTAGAAATTAAATCAGATCAAGCTGAAGCATTAGGTTTTCGTGGTGTAACTTATCGCATGATGGGAAAATATAAAGAATCACTTGTAGATTTAGATAGATCATTAAGAATTGATCCAAATAATAAATGGGCTCAGGATCAACGTAAAATAACTAACGGTATATTGAAGAAATAAAAATATGCAGTATTAGTATACATATTTATACAATTTAATCATGTACTAAAATTAGAATTAAGGTATACAATTTAGGCTTTGTTGAAATGTTATTTATTAATCATTTTAAGTAGTCCAAATCTAGACAAACTGGCCTAGTTAATTTCTTTAGGAGTTATTACATATAAGGCCCGAAAAATAAAACAATTACATATAAGAGTACAAAATAAAATAATTACATATAAGGGTCTAAAAATTTAAAAGATATTACAACCAAGGAATTAAATTTATCGATTGTAAGTTTTTAATATTAATATTATTTTTTAAATCATTATTTCGTTTATACTTTTAGCATTTACATATAAAATTATAACTATTTTATCAATTTCTAAAGTAGTTTGGCCTATGAATTTTTGCAATTCTAATATCTTCGATTAATGCGTAGTAACATATACAAAATGTGATTCATGTTTTTAACTATTCTTGGAATAGTACAGACATATTTGTTTAAAACTGAACGAATATTACAATACTGATAAATATCATGCTTAACCTAGTATTTTGGATAAAAGAAAGCATTATTAAGCGAAAGGAAGTATAGTATAAAATGTATAAAGTAGTAATATATACAGTGATGGCATTCAAAGAACCACCATCGTTATAATCAAAGTTGTTTTGGCACTTAGTTGTAAAATTTTTCAATTTGGGCTTTTATATGTATTTATTTCACTTTGGGTCCTTATTTGTAATTATTTTTATTTTTCAGACCCTTATATGTAATTTACCTTTTTTTAATTTAATTATTATTTAGTTTTTTAGATTCCACGTTAATTTGCGCAAATATTTAAAAAATAAATAATTATCTAAAAATACATTACTTGTTTTTTTAATTTTTTGGCAATAATGTCTCAGATTATTTTTATCTTAATAATTATTTAAATATGAATCATTTTATTGTATAGATGCAAAAATATGATTAGAATAATCGTTTTTTACATCACATAGAGCCATAATTAAATATATCATCATGTCAAAAAGTATAACTTATTTGTAATAATAATCCCCGTGATCTTGGCATAGTGATAGGGGGTTGTATTGACATGTTTGACATAAAACAATATACAGTAAAAATATTGAAAAAAAGAATACCAAGAAATGAATTCTATTGTATTATTTATTCTGTAGCATATATTGAGGTAGTCGAGAAAATGTCAGTTTGGAATTTCAGAGTGATTAATAACTTTAGAGTAATCATAGGTATTTTTGATTTGCGTATAAACAGCATGGTGGAAAATAAGTGCACCCAAAATGAAATATAAATAATATTTTGTCAGAGAATTGCTTTAATTAATTAACGTATATATGAATGTTCTTGGTATTTTTAACTTTTAAAATATATGGCATATAAAATCGTAAGTTTTGAAAAATAATGGTTGTAATTTATGCCCTTTATATGCTGTGCAGAGTGCACCATTTGCTTCGGACACTAGTAAATATAATCGGAAAAACTACTTTATCATCGGGAATTTTTTTTTCAGTGCAGTTCTGTACAAATTTGCAAAAAAAAAAAATCAAATAATAAATCAAATGAAAATATGTGCAAAACTTCAAAACTGCAGCTATGAATGCCGAAATTAAATACTATTTCTATATAAAACTACAAATTTTATAAAATTTTGCTAATTTTTCTATTTCTAACATCCGTAAAAACTTTAAAATATAGGTAACATTATATAACGAATCTCTTTACAGTTAACTCGACATGCCTCACACTAAATTTTATTATTTTTCATTATAAGAAATTTGCATCGATTTGGTATTAAAAAAATTATAATTCTATTATATAATGTCTTTTGCTTCGAACAAAAATGATTAACAAATTTATTGTGCTCTGCAGTAATCACATATTAAATAAAAGAGACCTTCTAAATGCATTTTCAATTTCTATCTCGAAAATATCATTGTTAATCAAATGATGCAAACGTTACATGTAATCATTTTGAATAAAGTAGAAGTGTATGACAAACTGTTACGTATTTGATTTATAATTAATCTAAATTTGATCATTCAATTCATTTACCGTAATCATGACTACCAAGTTTTTTAAGAAACTTTCAAGCAATTTTAACGAACTTCTTGAAACTGAAGACGAATACAATGTCATTATTGAAGTTGGTCAAACTCCAAATATTCAAGCATTTAAAGTACATTCAATCATTTTAAATTCTCGATGTTTATATTTTAAGGATAAATTAAGTGCGATTACATATAATGAAAAAATGTGAAAACAAAAGCAACCTAATATTTCAATTGAAGCATTCGAAATTATCATCAAGTAAGTACCGTATTAAGCACCCCGAAATTAAGCACCATCAAATTTTATGTAATATCCGAAAATAAGCACCCCCTATGTATAATCGTACCTGATTTTTTATCAAACAAGTCTACTTGCTGTCTCTAAGTAAAGTTATTCTTCAAGTCAAGACGATTCTAATGGCAGTAAAATCATCAAAATTGGTTCAGTAGAGCTCTCACAATTGCTCTTCAAAGTTCGGGCGACCTTTTGTTTACGAGTATGCAAATCATGTAAAGCAAATGTAAACAAACGTCGCCCAAATTTTGAAGAGAATTGCGAAAGTTCTACTGGACAAATTTTTATGATTTTACTGCCGTTAGAATCGTCTTGACCTGGGGAACAGTTTTACTTAGAAACAGAAGGGAGTTTACTTAGTACAAAAATCTATATTATTTATTCTTAAAATTGTATCCGAAAATAAGCACCACTTATAACAAAAAAAGGGTGCTTAATTTCGGAACTATACGGTATTATTAGTAAATATACTGTAATATACTTAAATTATTTAAAGATTTGATAAGTTTATATTATAATGTAGCTATATTTATGGCGGCACCATTTATCTAGAAAATCTTAAAACTTCAGTCATTTTTGAACTTTTAATTGCTTCTAATGGGTTTGGTCTTGAAGAGTTGATTAAACATATCCAGTGATTTTTACTCGAAAATAATGCTTCCTGGTTACGTCTTAATTTTTCTCGTGTTTATCAAGCTAGTTTCAATAATGATAATTTAAAGGATTTACAAACCTTTTGTGCAAATATTATTGCTAAACATCCAAATATTTTTGATTCAGAAGAATTTCCTACGCTTCCAGAAAACATCCTAGTTTTTATCTTAAAACTTGATGATTTACAAATGGATGAAGGAAAGGTTTGGGATTATATTATTAAGTGTCAGAATCATTCTTTACCTCCTAATCCTGATCAATGGTCTGATGAACATTTCTTAGCTTTAAAAGGTTCACTTCCTTTAATTCGTTATTTAGAAATCTCTGGTGAAGATATAGTTGGAAAAGTACAGCCTTATCAGAAAATATTTGATAAAACTTTGTGGACTGATATTATGCTAAAATTTATGGCTCCAAATATGACTATTACTTCGCATGTTTTGCATTCGCGCACTAATTTATCTAAAACGATGCCTTCACGATATAATAATGCACAGGAAATTAAATTAAATAAGGCATCAGAATTACGAAAAAGTGGTGATGTTAATCGTATTATGGGTAAATATGAAGAATCGCTTATACACTTGACTAAATCTTTAGAAATGGAACCAAATAATGTATTTGCGTTGAAAAATCGTGGAGCCACTTATCTTGAGATGAAGAAATATAAGGAATCTCTTGTAGATCTAACTAAAGCATTAGAAATTGAACATGATGCATTTGCTTTAATATACCGTGGAAGAACCTTTTATTGGATGAAAAGATTTGAAGAATCACTCGCTGATTTAACCAAATTTTTAGAAATTGAACCGAATAATGCAATTTCATTGAAATATCGTGGAAGTACTTATCGTAGGATGAACAGATATGAAGAATCACTTAGAGATTTAAATAAATCATTAGAAATTGAACCAGATGATGTACATGCATTAAAAATTCGTGGAGAAGCTTACCGTATGATGGACAGAAATGAGGAGTCACTTATAGATTTAAACAAATCTTTAAGAATTAAACCAGATGACATTTTTGCATTAACTACTCGTGGAGCAACTTACTTGAGGATGGATAAATATGAAGAATCACTTGCAGATTTTAATAAATCATTAGAGATTGACCCAAATAATGCATTTGCATTGAGAAATCGTGGATTAACTTATCTCAAGATGGGGAAATATAAAAAATCCCTTGCAGACTTAGATAGAGCATTAAGATTTGATCCAAATAATAAATTGGCTCAGGATCAGCGTAAAATAACTAACGGTTTATTGAAGAAATAAAAGTATGCAATATATGAATTTATGTAATCTACTCATGTACTAAATTAAAATTAAAGGTAAATAATTCAGGCTTTTGCTGAGATGTTATTTATTAACCATTTTTAAGTATTCCAAATTTAGACAAACAGTGCTAACTAATTTTTTTATTTAATTATATTTAGATTTTTTAAATTACGCACAGCAGAGCACAAAATTCTATTGTAAAACGCCGGAGGTTTCGTTTTATTAAGATGACTTCCGACGTAGTTTTAAAGCTGCCGGAATTTTATAATATAAAAATACTGTATTATTTTCACGAAAGTTTCAAATTTTGCTTACTGAAAAAAAAAGGTGGTTAAGACGTACCGAAGTTTTGTGCCCGCTGCGCAAAAATTTTAAAAAAGTAAATAATTATCTTAAAATACATTACTTGTTTTTTCTTTTATTTTTTGGTGCATATTATTTCAGATTATTTTATTTTAATAATTGTGGCAGCTGAAGCTGTGATTTGCTGAAGTTGAAACCGGGAACTCTATTTAAATCTACAATACCCTACTAGAATTCATTTATACTCTTTTATTAATAAAACTACTCCTAAAACCTAATCTAACCCTAAGAAAAAAAACCCTAATAAAAGGCCCTAAAAAATTTTAAAATTTATTATTAAATTATTTTAAAATCTCAGCTTCAGCTGCCACGATATATAAACCGTTTATTGTGTGAGTATAGATAAAATGATTAGAGACATCATTTTTTACACCCGCAATTCAATATATCAAAAAGTATGACTGGTATAAGTATTTATGTCGTAATATAGATATAGTATTTGTCATTTGACATGCTTACATGATATAAAATTTTTGATATCAGGAAAAAGGATCTATTTTTATTTATTATATTATTCTATAGTATATATAATAACATATATATTAATGTTTTTTAAATACATCAAGCATTTTTATTATATGAGTGCTGTCAAAAGAGTACAGTTGGTTATCTGTGTGCCTTCTATAGTAAATCTATCGTTGGACATAGATTTACCATAGACTGCACCAACTATACACAAAATATACTTGAAAGACTGATTGTAGATTTTCCTTTGACAGCACTCATATAGAGTAGGAATCAATATGATGCTGGACAGTTTTGATGTATGACTGAACGCACCTTACCGACCCACCAATTTATTTTTCCGTGACAAGGGTCAATATTACTATTTTGCTTCATTATAAGATCAGTAAAAATTAATAAAAAATTAAATTTAAAATAAATAAGATTCGTTTAAGAAATACTTTATTAATTACTTTATATATGACAATTTTCTGGCTTTTTATGATTATAAAGTATTCAAAAGTTTCACAGATTTAATTTTTTATAAAGCAAAACATAAACCGTAAATTTTAAAAAATAATTACCGTCTGCTTAGTTTCATCATTTTATATAGACGCTAGAAACATAATTAAGAAGTATTATGTATTCATTTAAAAAAAAATAATAAATTGAATAACCATTCGTTTTATTGAAATGAAAATTTATTTTAAGATCAATGCTTTAAAAATTTCTATTCCTAACATTGGTAAAAACTTTTAAAATATAGTTAACTATTTTACCAAATCTCTTTACTAGAAATTGGAATCGATGATTTCGAGCATTGGTTAATAACAAATTCTAGGTTTTTAAAATATCAAAAACATATATAAAAAATTTAGCGTAACATTAAAGTTTTATCAATGGCTTTTCTTTTTTCTTACAAATAATAGATCAAAAAAATATATATTATCAAAACAAATAATAAATTTTAGCTTTGACCGATGCTCGATTATGACTAAAAAACTCAATAAATGGAAGCCTATTTCGATGCCTGAAATTTTTGATCAATGTTTCTACCCTATACTCTTTACAATAAACTTGATATATCGCACGCTAATTTAATTGCTGATTCAATATACGAAATGTCAGATTGGTATAAAGGGAATTGATCCTATTATACAATTACTTTTTGCTTCGTGCCAAAATAATTAATAATAACTATTTAAATTTATAAATTACGCAGCAAATTAGCTATCCAATAACAGAGGCCTCCCTAAATGCACCTCATTAAAGTACTATCTTTCTAATGCATTATCAAATTCTACCTAAAAATATTCTTGATCCTATAAATGCATTTCTTAAGATTTCCCTACAGTACATTCAATAAGGTCTCTATAATTAGTACTAAATTTGTTCTACTTCACATTTTCATGACAGCTAAACTTTTCAAAAAAACTTTTAAGCAATTTAACAAGTTTCCTAAAAGTAATGACGAATACAATGTTATTTTTGAAGTTGATCAAGCTCCAAATATTCAAGCATTTAAAGTACATTACATTATCTTAAATTCTAGATATTTATTTTATAAAGATAAATTAAGTACGATTACTTGTAATGATAATGTGAAATAATAAAGCGAACCAATATTTCTATTGAAGTATTCGAAATTATCAAGTATTGTTAGCAGTTAATGTATGTAACAGTGTTGGAAACCTGTTTTGAAATTTATGTTCTCATGAGAACATATTTATGTTCTCGGAAATTTATTTATGTCTCAACATCACATCAGCAAAATTTATTCATATCCTATTTTTATGAATTCTTATTTCAGAAAATATCAGAAATTTATTCAAATTTTTGTTCCAACCTTCTCGTCTTTTATGTTCATTCATTTTCTTTTCAGATAATTTCAGAATTTCTCTCAATTCTAGTTTTATTTCCATCTGGCATTATGCTATTATTATGCTTATATTATAGGAACATATTTTTCGAGTATTATGTTCTCAAAATTTTTTTCATAGAGACCATTTACACAATAACATATATTCTCAAATCTAAAGGTATATTCTCACGAGAACATTACATTAGATTTCCAACACTGGTATGTAACATATGAATTATTTTTTTTTTTTATATAATATATTATAGAGCTAATATTAGGTCCCGATCTCAGTTCTCGTGAGGTTTTTGGGGGTCATGAACATTTTTACTTAGAAGACCCGATCCCGTTTACTTAGTACGTTTTTTGAGAAACGGGACCTATGGTGTAAAAATACCATAGGTGTGTTTTAGTAAAATCCTTTAGTTATATACCTATCCCGCATGATATAATTTTTTTGATTTTATATTTTTCCTCCGGAAAATATCGGATATTTGCAAAGTTTTTTCCCCGACTCTTCTCATCTTTATGTTCATTCATTTTCTTTTCTGAATTTTTCAAAACTTCTGCATTCCTATTTCTTAATTTTGCCTGGAATTATACAGCTTGGCCTAAATTAAATATAACTTTAATTTCCTATATAATATTTAGATGGGCATGATTCCGAATCATGCGCATGAATGCGCAATAATGAGCACGCATGAAACCCATCTCTACTCGAATGATATTAAGGTTACATTTAGCGTAACTATTTATGTAAGACAAACGTATGACAAACTGCTATTCGGTTTATAATTGATACTAAAGTTGGTTCATTCATTTACCATAATTATGACTGCCAAGTTTTTCGAGAAACTTTCTAGTAATTTAAACAAACTTCTTAAAAATAATGACGAATACAATGTTATTATTGAAGTTGGTCAAACTCCAAATATTCAAGCATTTAAAGTACATTCTATTATCTTAAATTCTCGAAGTTTATATTTTAAAGAGAAATTAAGTGCGATTACATATAATAACAAAACGTGAAAGCAATAAAGCTACCTGATATTTCAATTGAAGCATTTGAAATTATCATCAAGTAAGTATTATTAGTATATGTAATATAATAATACTTAAATTAGATTTTAAAGGTTTTAATAAGTTTATATTTTAAATACTGTAGATATATTTATGATGGCACCATTTCTCTAGAAAATCTTAAAACCTCGGTTGTTTTTGAACTTTTAGTTGCTTCTAATGAGTTTGGTCTTGAAGAGTTGATTAAATATATCCAGTTATTTTTACTCAAAAATAATGCTTCCTGGTTACGCCTCAACTTTTCCCGTGTTTATCAAGCTAGTTTCAAGAATGATAATTTAAAGGATTTACAAACCTTTTGTGCAAATATTATTGCTAAACATCCAAATATTATTTTTGATTCAGACGAATTTCTTACTCTTCCAGAAAATATCCTAGTTTTTATCTTAAAACTTGATGATTTACAAATGGATGAAGGAAAGGTTTGGGATTATACTATTAAGTGGGTATTGCTCAAAATCCTTCTTTACCTCCTAATCCTGATCAATGGTCTGATGAGCATTTCTTAGCTTTAAAAAATTCACTTCAAAATTGTCTTCCTTTAATTCGTTATTTTCAAATCTCTGGTGAAGATGTAGTTAGAAAAGTACAACCTTATCAGAAAATCTTTGATAAAACTTTGTGGACTGAAATTTATGGCACCAAATATGACTATTACTTCGCATGTTTTACCTCCACGCTCTAATTTATCTAGAACGATGCCTTCACGAGATAATAATGCACAGGAAATTAAATCAAATAATGCATTCAAAAAATTTAAATAAAAAAATTTCATTGTATTTAGTCAAGTGGATGTCGAGATATCTTCGCTCAAAGTTAGAAAGAAAATTTGTCGTAGATTCTATTTTGATATGCATTTTGATTTTTTCTTTGAGCGAAGATATCTCGACAAACACTTGATTAAATGCGAAGAAATTTTTTTATTTGAATTCTATGAATCAATAAAATTTAAATAAAAAAGTTTATCGAATTTTGGTTAGATAGTTAACGAAATATCTTCGCTCAAAGCTAGAAAGAAAATTTGACATAGCTTCTATTTTGATAAATAGTTTGATTTTTCTTTAATTTGAGCGAAAATATCCCTGTAACCCTTGACTAAATTCAATAATAATTTTTTTGTTTGAATTCTATATATCGGTATAATACAAACAAAAAAAGTTTTATCAAATTTGGTCAGGTGGTTATCGAGATATCTTCGCTCAAAGTTAGAGAAAATTTTGCGCAATTCCTACTTTGATAGGTGTTTTTATTTTCCTCTAATTTTGAGAGAAGATATCTCGACAACCACTTAGCTAAATTCGATTATTTTTTTTTTTATTTGAATTCTATGAATCCATAGAATTCAAATCTAAAAGGTGTTATCAGATTCAAGTGGGTAATTGTCGATATATCTTCGCTCAAAGTTTTTAAATTTTTTATTTTTACTGAGATAGTCTATATATCACGTGGGGGTGGCACTAACAAATTGGGAGGTGGCAATAACAACTCCCTAAATATATTGCCAATAATTTTTCAAAAAATGGTGCTTATAATGAGAGTGTGATTATATAGGAGGTGACTGTTGAGTACTAACATTAATATAATGATCTTATATTTACCAGCTGTTTGGCAAAATATAAAAAAAAACAATTTATAAATATTGTTGCAATTATAGAAAATTTTTAAATAATATATAATGCAAATAAAAATTATAATTACTTTCTAACAATTGATAAATATACAAATTATGTTAAAAGTATAATTTCTTAAATTGAATGACCTAATAAGTGCTAATGTTGTACTTACCAACTAAAAATATAAATTAATTATTAACATTTTCATTGAAATAATACTTTTTTATAAAGAAATATACTGTAAATTATACACACAATCTAGTAATTCGTAAAATTCAGTTATGAAATATAGAATTCATATGAATAACAAAAATATGTTAGTAAACAATTATTTTTTGAACCTGAACCATGAAAAAGTAAAATAAAACGAAGTATATACATACTGCTCTCTAAAATTAAAAAATTAGGCGAGCAATATTAGAATAATTTATTTAAAATAAAAATGAATTTTAAATTATATTAAAAAGAATGCTTATGCTTACTTTCTGATTCATAGAATAATAGTAAAATATATATTTGTTAAAAAGCGCAATATGATGGAATTAATAAATTTCTACTCGCCAACTAATATAACTTACCATCTAAAAATATTTAAATTTTAATTAGAAAGTTTTACAAGATCTCTTTTTTTTAATAAATAGTACTTACAAGCTTGAACAGGTAAAATATGCATTAAAGAAGTTGTAAATGAATACTCGTGAACTTACAATTGAAAAAAATTTATACTCACCAACTAGGATATAAATTAATTAACAACCAAATATTGAATAAATCTTTGAATAATATAATAATAATAATACTTACCTTCTGTAATAGCATCATAAGTATAAGTTAAAGTTAATGAAGAAATACTGTTTAAAATGAATAATATTCCAAATAATAGTATATGTTATGCTAACATACCATCTAATAATTTATTGGAAGAGAGCAAATTAATTGAGGAGATACAATTCTGGACATATTATTTAAACCTTAAATCTTTGTACTCACTGTCTAAGAATTAAAGAAAAGAAGCAAATTATAAAGCAACCACATACATCTTATAAATTAATTTCATAATCAGATTTTAAATACTTACCAACTAACGATTTATAAAATAACGATATTTAGAAATCAATCAAACGATTATAACAATAAATAATAAATTTTCTTTCACCATCTGATAATTTAAAAAATAAGATTCATTAGAAGTGTTGTTGATGATGTAACAAAATCCAGATATATCATTACCAATTTTTACACAAAAAAAAAAAAACTAGAATTTTCTTTATTATACCGATATACCAGAAATTGAGGTCAGAACCGGTTACTAAAATTCAGCTTAAGATTCGAGTTAAATCGATTTTATTTTTAAATAGAATTTTTAATATATCAGAAGTCTTGCTGACAACCCGACAAAATAAAAATACGTATGTATTACACAAATCCAATTGAATTCTGTTTATGATAAATTCAAACCAGTTTAGCCTAAATATTAACTGGTAGCCGATTATTCAATTCGGTCTCTAAATTTAAACCTACCAGAAATTTCAACTCGTAGTAATAGTAATGATTTGCAAAGAAATTGTCGAGACATTAATCTATGACAAATACACAATAGATTGCTTACTTTGAGTCACATTTCCAGAAACAGCTAATAGTAAAGTTTATAAGACAAATATTAAAATATAATCAGATATATTATATGAATTCAAACAATCTTATTTTAAAATAAACCTAAGCTTTAATTTCTCTAAATAAAAGAAAAGCCAGTCCTTACCGACAATCACCTCTTCCGATACTTGTTTCCTAATAGTTGCTTTAAAAAAATTATTGTAGGATTTTTAATAATTGTTTACACAAGGATTGTTTTAAAATTATTAATTCTTACTATCACGATCATTAGTAATCGTTACTTCTAATGCTGATTTATCATCATTGTACAATTCATTGATGGGCGTGGAAGCTCTTAAGTTATCTTTTTTGGGATGGCGAACTGCGACACAATCGGTTGGCGTTCTTTCTGGGTCATGACCAATTCTAATTAGCAATAACTTTTTTAGATCGTCCAAATCCTTTACATCTTTGTTCTGCAATTCTTCGCGTGTAAAAGAGAAAGGGCCTCGTCCGGGTCGTCGCACCCAAATCTTGTCTGAAGTGACCTGAGGCATACTATAATCGACAAAATATAATAAATAAAGAATTTCAAAAGAAAATGTTCGAAAAGTATAAAGGATGACATACTCGGTAAGATTTGAATGCTCGAGTTCAAGAGTAACATTATCTGAAATAACTCGAGGCGCCCTGTAATGGCAAGTTATAATAAATAATAAAATTTCAAAAAGAAAAAGATCGAAAAAGTGTAAAAATATAACATACTCGGTAAGATTCGGGTGCTTGAGTTCACTAATATTTAAAACCTTATCCGAAGTAGCTTGAGACATACTAAGATTGACGAATACAATAAATATTAAAAATTTAAAAAAGAAAATTACCAAAACGGTATAATGGTAGCTTACTTAGTAAACTTTAATGTACGGCAGCACAAGTATTAAAACTTTCTTCTGGACGTTTTATGTTTAATCCGATACCAATTAGATATAGTAGTGATACACAAAAAGACTTGACACACAAAAATTAATTATACATCTTTGAAAAAAGTTATTTACCTATATCCTGAAGTGAAAAGAAAAGCATACACCCTATTTTGAAGCTATAAAGAAGAAATTAGAGAAGTTATATACTTACATACAAACGTGTTACATTACTGTACTACTTTAGTAAAACATGTTCAAATGATTTCTCTAATACAGTAACAGGTAACTTGATAAAACAGTACAGTATGATGGTACAAATTGTTAAGAAAAAAATCCGTGAATAATAGGTAAGTTGTAGAACAATACAATAACTAAAGATGGGAAATTACGCATTTTATAATAACATTCGCATGGTACCGCATGATAAAATTTATATCTATATTGTAGACCAATTTGATTTGGTGGTTTACGTTACAAAAGAGGAAGGGAGGAGTGAGAAAGGAAATTTGTATATTGAACCCTTCACGACCCTAGCATAGCCACGATCAGTCACGAACCTAGCATAACCACCACGATCAATTACGTACGGAGTTGAAATTAATTAATTACCGAAATTTTAATGACGCAATGTAGTCGTAGTTAATAATGACGATGCCTGTTTATATATTGTAACTTAATAACAAATGCCGTTAAAATTTTCTTTTCTTACCAAATATTTCATTAATGGAATCCAATTTTTCAATCAATCGAATTCAAAAAAATGTTCGTAATAAAACAAATTAATAAATTTGTATCGAATGCTTAACCCGTATAAATAAGGGTAAAAGACGGAAACGTTAAGAGCAGAATATGAATAATATTCATGAAATGCAAGAAAGTGCTATAGAACCTGAAGATATCGAAGATGTAGTTTATAAAGAGCTATGAATAATATGGAAGAAGAGAGTGCACAAATGGATCTCAATGCAATTCTGAAAATATTGATGAATCACATGCAAACTTAATAGCGATTGAGATTGTAATGCTCTGTGAGAAAGGTGTAAGAAGCATTACATTAAGCAAACAAAAAGACAACGTTCACTTATTAGTGTAATTGCCGTCAAGAGCTTGAAAAAAAAGGCAAAAAAGGTTTAGATAATTCTACACGTAATACAGAAGCATCTTTAGGAAATATAACGGCCTCATTCTTCAGAAAGGTTTGATAATTTTATTTTTATAATTTTGTATGTATTATATTTTTAGAAAATTTATATTAATATCCACTAATTGAAGAAGCCGATCCGATAATGCACAACTTCCCAATGATTACTTCAACTGTTCTTGACAATAACGATAATAATATTGTAGAAGATGACGAATCAAATGAAGAAGGAAGCGAATTGGGAAATTATAGATCAATACAAAAAAATTTTTTGTGAAGTATAACCTATTTGTTGTTTTTATCAAATTAAATTATGCAGCATAATAAATAAAAAAATAAATTTGATATCGATACTATTCTGATATAGGCGCTTGACCTTCTTGAAAAGTCTTATAACCTCCTGTTACAAAAAAAATATTGAATCAATATTTCACATCAATTCAAAAGATGATAGACGACATAAGAAACTGAACCAAGCGAAAAACCTTCAAGAACCTGGAACACACAAAATAAATACTTTATTTTTTGGTAAACTTAGAAATTAGGTAATAATAGTTTACCAAATAAATTTCGAATTATTTCGAATAAACACTATAAACACTTTTTCTTGACGCAATAAAAATTTATGATATACCGTAAAGTCCCGAATATAAGCAACCCTCTAAGCCACCCATTTTGGCTGATTTTTTTAGAAGGGTTGCTTAATTTCAGTAACTTTTGAAATACTTAATTATATTAACAAAAATTACTCTTAATTTTATTTTACTTATAGGGTTGCTTATTTTACCTTTTTCATATTTTAATGTTAAAATCTAAGGGGGTTGCTTATTTTTGAGGGTTGCTTATATTCGGGACTTTACGGTAATTGGATATTAGTATGCAAGACATCCAAAACTTACATAAACCAGAACTATATTCTATATAAAAAAACAAACATGATAATAATACCGTAACATAATAACTTTAGAATTACTATAACAATAATGGTTTAACAAAAAAATCAACAGAAAGAACCGTCGATATTACACAAATGAACTTCACCCGACGTGCAACATATAAAAAAATAATTTTACTATACCGAACCATTCCGTTAGTGCATGTTATGATTATAATCCAGCTCCAAACAATAAAATTAAAATAATATTAACTATAATCATAACATTTACTAACAGAATGGTTCGGTATAATAAAATAATTTTATTATATGTTACACGCCGAGTAAATATAAAACATCGCAATTCCTCCAATTCAATGAATCTAAATAACAACCGCCAATAACATTAACCAGATACAAATAGATACAAAACTGGCAAAAAACAAAGATGCACTGTTCGTACTGGTCTTGCGCGGCACTGATTGAACCTAGGTGCCGCACAAAAAGTGCGCGGCAGATCCTCGATTTTGATTGGCTAACGGCCGAAGATCTTCGAAATTTTGGTCCGCATTACAAAATTGTTT
>CAJVPY010000693.1:0-24219 GCA_910591965.1 Dentiscutata erythropus
TTTAGTAGGGTTTATATTTTTAAATTAAGGCCCCCAGATTTCACGATCATCCAATTTCACCATCATCCGCGACAATACTTAATCAAATAAAATTATAAAATAAATTTTTTGTTACATTAACATAACAATAATCATATAATACTTTTATATAAGGAGGGTACAAATAGCAAAAGTAGGAGGCACGAATAGCAATACCCATCATCCAAAATTAATGGATCTTAGTTTTATATCAGAATCCCGATGGCCATTTTCCTAAAATGGTTTGTTACTGCCAAATATATGAAGCGGCACATTACAATAAGATAGATCCGATATTAAGTTGTAGGCGTCAAATTATATGAATGCTGTCAATAGAAAACCTGTCACCGGGCTTTCAATGTTCAGTTGGTTTTCTGCATGCCATCTATGGGTAATCATAGATGGAATGTAGAAAGCCAACTGAACATTGAAAGCCCGATGACAGGTTTCTATCAACAGAACTCATATAGATAATAGAGGTCTATAATGTAAATAATGCTTTTCTGCTAAATATCATTTTTATGCATATTTATTGTCACGGATTATCGTGAAATCGGATCATCATGAAATTTAGATTTATTTTATGTATGATTTTTAAAAATTTTTTGGGCCTTTTTTGTAAGCTTTTTTTTTTATAGTTAAGTTAAGGTTTAGGGTTAGAATTATTAATAAAAGAGTATAGGTGGATTTTGGTAGGGCTTATATTTTCAAATCAAGACCCCAAATTTCACGATAATCCACGACATACACTAGAAAAAAAAATCAAAATTTAATTATGGAAACATAGTGTTGGCGGCAAAATCGATAAAACCTGCTGTGACAAAAGACCCAAATCGAAGCCCCACGAAACCCCAAGACTAGAAAGATGTGGTGGCAAGAGTAAGCCCATGGAAAGCCCACCTGTTTATAAACAGAGAGCAAGCAAAGCCAAAAGTGGCATGTCTGGTTTGCGGGCTTAGAAGGGAATTCGATTCTGTTTTTTTTTTTGTTCCCTCTGCATGTAAAATTGTTATATATATGGGCTTGTTTTCCCTCAAATAAAGAGGTGTGTGTGTTTGTATAAGACAAAATTAAGTAGTTTCTAGTACACTATATACTGATTTAGCCATACCTTGCCAAATCAATATCATCTCTACTTATTGGGTATATTGTAAGGTGTTGGAGGTTGTTTTGATGGTGATTGGCCAGCCTGTGTTACCGCTAGGGTGTCTGGCATAGTGGCAAAGGCATGCCAACAGTGGCATGCCACTGGGTACAGTATAAAAATTATACTTACAATATTCAACCTATATATAAGGTATTATAAATAATATATAACATTTTATGCCATGCCATGGTACAAATTTTAACAAAAGGCATGCTCTGTGGTATGCCAAATTTTTTTGGTGTGTAAGACACTCTAGTTGCCGCCCAGATTGCCTCCAACAATAGCTATAATCGGGGAATTATCTGAAAGTTATTACCTAAAAATCGTATATTTTTAGTAATTTCAAAAATAAAGTTTACACAGTAATGTATACATCTAACTATGGAATCAAAAGTTGGTAAACTTAAAATCTTATAATCACAATGCTACACTCAATCCACCTCTAATCAATTCGATGCAACTGGGGGTTTGATAACTTATAAATACCTCACGTGCTTAACCTTCAAGTCGTGAATATAGAGGGTTTCAACAAGTGATTTGGTTTGTAAAAGAGGCAAACGGCTAAATGTATATGGAGATACAGATAGTCGTATCAGGTAATTTGACAATAAACTAACAAATGTGACTTTCACATCAGTCACGTGATCAAGAACAATAAATCGCTTAATGTTCTATATAACCAACTTACTTGTGTATGAAAACACAAATATTGTTTTATTTAATAATTGTGAGTTTAGAACTGTCGATTTCCAATGGGAAATCGAAGGATATTTATACATGTTTTCCAATATAATATTCTGATGGTTTATTTATCAGTTATAACGGATCTGTTTTATCTGATAATTATACAGGATCCAATATAACTAACATATAAGACATATCTGATAGATATAACTGAAATAAAATAAATATCATAAAAACTAGATCTACGAGAACTATTAGTTTTCTTGTAAATGGTGGGTCTAACAACAACCCAAATAAGCAAAAAAAATTGTTGGGAGCTATCGATCTTCGATCAATGTAATCAATGTTCTGGGTATTCAGGTATTCGGGTATTCATAAAAAAAATTTTTTTTGATAATATTATTCTCAACCATTTCGAAAACAACGGTTTAATCTTATCAAAATTAAGCGCAGATAATAAACTTAATTTGTTATAGAATAAAACCAAACTATAATATTTACAAACCAAGGCTTGCTTTTAATTGCAGGTTTTGTAATTCGTTAGCTCTGCTTCAGCAGCTTCTTTTTTTGATTTAATTTGACATGATTTTCTTTTTCTAATACAATATCTAACTATAAATTATTTTTGATTTTATGTTCTACTGTGTCCAGTCTTATGCAATTTCAGAGATTTTTCAATTCCTGAAATCGCATATGCGTTATCAAAAGTTATGCTTATGTTGATGATTCCGTTTCAGTTACTTCAATTGCATTTTAAAAACTAGTTTCACAGCGTAATCTTTTATTATTATTTTTGGTGACAGACTTTTTCACATATGGTTTGGAACTGCCCAATATGCATTAAGAAGCGACACCTAATGAAATAGATGGATGCTCTTCAAAAATGTTAGAATAATTTATAGTTTTTATGCCAAACTGGAATTTGACATATGATGTCTCCGATAGTTCTCCGTTACTGATTCCTGATAATAATTTGAAACACGCCATTTTATATCTTTTTTTTTATTATTATTTATCGAATTTAAGGTTACTTAATCAAATTGAATTTTTCGACGTCGAATATATTATTAAAAAGTTGACTTTTCAATCAAAACATTATAAAATTACCCCGCTGTCACGGCTGTCCTGTCCGTACCAAAGCATTTGATTGGTTAGAACTAACCCTTTACATAAGTGCATGACTCATGATTTCAAACAGGTTCTGTCCAATTTTGATGTTCACTAGCCTTTTTAGTAATGATCTTTATTTATCCGATTATAGTATGTTGTGATTATGTGAAAATATATTGTGGAATACAGTATATCAAAATCTTAAAATATAATAATTACTAGCCATTACGTTACGTGTGTCCGTACTTGATTATTTTGAGATCTATATTCTTAAATTATGTCGAATTACAGCGATAATATGAACTGTTGCAGATCACATGTCACGGGAATTCACTATATTTTCCGGATGAATGCATGTAAATTTACCTGATTTCCACCCGTGTGATCTTTTTTTAAATTGTAATTATTGCGACATTTGATCGTTTGCGTAATTTATGTCGTAACAAGATCGTCATTACCGTAATCGATCTGTGAATTAATCAATAAGTGAAAATTGAAACGTGGATACAGAAAAACGATCATCTATGATTTTCAAGAAGTGACTTTCGTTCACTATACGCACTTTGTAGATATGGATAATGTTAGTAGCATGTGTTGGTGTGTATCGTCAGAATAGTCAAGGTTTGTGGCAGAATTTTTTAGTTGATAATATCTGCCTGCTATGTTTGTAGACTAAAAACAGCACCTGCATAATTTAGGGTATTGCATACGTAACCGCTATAAATAAAAAAAAAAACAGTAACAGCAAATTGTAATACGTATCCATTTTTTTATTCTTTAATCAAAAATGTCCAACGAAAATTTGACCAGATTAATCGATGGCTTCAACAAACTGAATTTCTCTGATTGTCAAAAATTGGCAGATACGAACGATCCAGATGGAATTTTCTGGCTCGGTTATTGTTACGAATATGGAATTGGAGTTGAAAAGGATGAAAACAAAGCATTCACACATTATCAAAAATCAGCAGACATAATAATTCTAACGGAATGTATCAAGTTGGTTATTGTTATAAAGCGTTTACATATTATCTGAAATCTGCTGAGGTTGGTAATTCTATGGGAATTTGGAAAACTGCTGTTTGTTACCTTTATAGAATTGGCGTTGAGAAGGATGAAGATAAATTTTGGGAATGATATAAAAAGTGAGTTAATTTTTAATTTTTTTTATTATAATATTTTGTAATTTCTTTATTTGAAATTGAGATCTCTTATACAACTTTTATTTATTAGGGAGTAATTATAAAGCACATTCATTTAAGTTCATAAATATTTATTTATTGTTGGTTATTTTAGCCCGTGAGTATAAAGAACATTTATTAATCAATGAAATTAAAAACAGCAAAACAAGTTCATTTCATTCGCATTAATTTAGTCGGTAAATATAAAATTATTTATTTACATAAAACATTATATATTATATAGACAAGCAAAAATGAAAAATGTGCACATTGTAATGAAGATAACACTTCTGAAGCCTACCAAGCGACCCTGACATAACAACAAGGTGGACAATTAGAAATAAAGATATTGAAGATTGCATGAAGGAATTCCAACTTAGAGCCTGGAGTTATTTGAATGGATTCCATTTGATAAATTGTCTGATATTAAAGAAATCCGTAAAGGTGGATTTGGTTCTGTATATTCAGCAACCTGGTTGGATGGTATACGAAAAGTTGATGAAAACTACATTTACAAAAGAGCACGTGAACCATCCGGCATCGTTGCACTCAAGACGTTGACCAGTTCGAAGGAAACAATTTTGATTTTTTAAAAGAAGTAAATTTATTTATTTATTGCTTTGATAATTCATTAATTTTATTAATAATAGTTTACTGAACTAATTCATTGTTTAAACCTAAAGTTTAAAAGTCTTATGAAATGTACATTAAATTATACAATGCTCGCAATATATGGAATAACTCAGAACACAAAAACAAACGAAGATTTGATGGTATTTCAGTATGCTAATGATGAGGGTCTTCATAAATATTTAAAAAAAATTTTAATACACTTACATTGCAGACCAATTTGCAGATACTTGAAGATATTTCAGATAAGCTAGATAATGTTCACAGATATGTATACATTCATGCTGATTTTCATAGTGGTAATATTTTGCAAGACCGACAATCTTATACCGCAAATCTAGGATTGTCTAAAAAGAAAGATGATAACGCTTCAGAAAGCGAAACTTATGGTGTCATGCCCTATGTTCCTCCTGAAGTCTTAGCAGGAAAACGGCAATTTACACAAGCAGCAGATATTTACCACTTCTACAGGAACAATGAGAAGGGGCGCCTGTGGCGCCCATTCACTCTTGTAATTCTATAAAAGGAGGTTTCATTGACAAATATAGGGATCATCACAATTTTTAGGGTGCGCTTACCTAAAATTATAACATATATGTGCATACTACGTACGTACGTACGTATGTGTAACAAATCCTTTCTCTTAATACGTACTACACAAAATTCATGGCATCAAAAATATTTATGGGCGATTTGCCCGAACTAATGGAAAATATACTTGATAATTTAAATAATGAACCTGATTCCTTATACTCGTGCGCACTTGTGAGTCGACATTGGTGTGAAATTTCGGTTCCTATTCTTTGGAAAGATCCGTTTTCATTCGAAAAAACTCCTTTATTCATTCCTAAATATTTTTCATCTCTTGTCGAAGACGAACAATTTGGTTTAAAAGAATGTTTAAATGAATTTTGGATAGATGCAGAATTTTCCAAAACATTATTTGATTATGCAAAATTTCTTAAGGTTCTTGATATACATCGTTTAAAAAGTAAAGTTGAAAAATGGGTTGATTTCCTGGTTGATGACTATCTAATAGATTACTTCTCTTTAGTAGATCGCATAATTAAATTATTAATTAATTTATTTGTTAGGAGTGGGGCCACTTTACACAAATTAGATTTAGATTTTTGTTATAATGGAATTAATCCAGATCCAGAGATCTTCTTCTCATTAAAACAAAATGAACAACGTTTTTCACAACTCCAAGATTTATCTTTGAATCCAATATCAAAATTCTGCACTGAAAATGCTGCTGCATTATTAAAAACTTTGGCAAAAAATGCTACGAAAATTAGTGCATTAAGAATTAACGGATTTGATTTTGGTTATGAGCCACAATTATTTCATACTCTTATTTGTATTATTAAATCACAAGGGCAACTTAGGAAATTTAGCTTAGTTGGTGATGAAATCGAACAATCTACAGAGCAACATGGCATCATTTCAGCTTTAGAGAGTCAAAAAAATTCATTACAAGAAGTTATATTAGAAGTTTGTGCTTATAGTGAAGAGTTCGAGATATTGAAAAATTGTAAAAAATTAGAAATTCTTCGTTTTAGGTATTGCGATACTGAGCTGTTGAATATATTAGATTATAAAATCACAAGTTTGGAGATAGTTGATTTCCAGATTGATGTATCAAGTATAGTACATATTTTAGAAAAGCCTGACCTATTATTACAACGATTAAAAATTGAATCAGATAGAGAAATTTGTGAACAATCTTTATTGCTAAATGCACTTAAGTCCTTCTGCCCAAACATTACATACCTCAACATTTGTAATATTGGGTTTTCCGCACTACTCCTAGAGCTTATTGGTAATTTACAAAAACTTCAATTTCTCACGTTATACTTCGATGGTGACGAGATACCTGAAGAAGAGCTAAAAATACGAGTTATGCTGTTTGCAGAAATATTACCGTTAACATTGCAATATCTTGACTTATGGGATGACATGCTAGATTCATATGTTGATGTTTTGCTCAATCATTGTAATGCACCTTTAAAAAAACTGTTAATTTGTTCTCTTTATGGCGAGAAAATTGCTAAAGCAATAATCAAATTCTGCATGCGATATAAAACTTTGAATTACGTGGGCGTATTCGGTAAAATAGATTTGAATGATAGTATTAGAAACGAATTAAAAACATATGTCAAATTAGTACCACGTAGCCATATTGTTGTTAATTGTTAATAAATGTAGTTAAGCCGATCAAACTATAAAACTGCAAGTATTTATGCAAAAAAAAAAAAACTTGTTGATATATAAATATCTTTTTAGTTTCATGTATATTATCAACATATTTGCTAAAAATTTGTCCGTTTATTTAAATAAAAACTTACACTAGCGCTAGCTCACCATAAAAAACATGACAATCAATCTGATCTATGAAAAAGTTATATATCTTCATAGTGTCATAGCTCATATTGCATGAGTATCCAATATAATTTCTTGATTCCTGACCTAAATAAATTTATTAGATCTGCACTAATAATAATATACAAATATTAGTAAAGTCCGGCATGAATCAGTAGAGGGTGATCTCATTTACAATTGAGTCTACGCAACTTGCAGAGTTAAATACGATATGCTTTTTTGAGCCGAGTATTATTATCAACTTAATCTATATTATGAAACAAACTAATCGTTATTAATTTATAGAGACGGATCAGTCTTCAGAAAACCAACACTGGCTGAAATTAAATTCAACGTGTTATCGAATATAATTCAACACGTTGAATTTTTTTGTTCGGTGCAGTAACGGACCGAGGACCAAATAATTACTATCCTCAATATATAACAATTTAGTCTAGGCTTAAATTATGGCTCTAACTGATAAAAATCAGTAGATTTTTTTTTTTTTAAACAAATAACAGCAATAAAATTTTTGTTTCCACTTTTCAACATTTCTCGAAATTAAACCGTATAGCAATAATAATATAAGTTGTTCTCTAAATATTAAGGTCTTTTTAAATTAAATTTTTAATTCTCAAAAAATAAATATCAAAGTCCCAAATTTTATTAAAATTTTTGAAAATTACCTATATTTGGGTTAAATTTTGTAGGATTCCACAGCATTATTTAAAAATCAAAGGATAAATTTTAGCATCACATTTATGTTTATATTCAACTTTCGATAATTTCAACTTTAATTAGTTTAAAGGTATTAAGAACAAAATATTGTATTCTTATGAACTTAATTCTGAAAATTATCCAACTTTAAATGAAATTTCAATTACACTGTATAATTTAAGAATAACCTACTTATATTTGATTGATCAATTTAATACATATACATTATTTTCTGAAGTCTCAAGAACTTAGTATTTGATTGCATTCAAAATGTTTGATTTATAAAAAGGGTATTTTTGAAATTCTGTAATGCTTAAGAATTACCGTTAAATTAAAATTTTTGATTATAATTTATTGATTAATCATCAATTTAGTTTATTTTAAATCTATGTACTAAATGAAATTGCCATTCGAGTAAGCCTATTTAGAGTTCAAATGCAATTTATGTCAATTTAGAATCAATGAAAATTTGATTTCGAAGCGCAACATACGTATAAGTTATAAAAGAAACACATCGATATTCACAAATTTAATTTCGATTAAATCACGAAATTAAATTTTTCATTAAATTTTAACCAACTCTTATTTTCTTTTTTTTCAATAAAGGTCAGATTCTATTAGAAGAAAAAATCTTTAGTTTCATAAAATTAATTGTCGGATACATAATAAAATATTATTTAAAAAAATCAGAGACAAAATAAAACAAAGATATAAAGAATTTATTATATCAGGATCTAAAATTTATTGTAGGGAATTTAGGGAATTGTTATACGTATAAAAACATGAATTATAATGTAAAGAGATAAATTTATAATCTCAAATAATATCAGAACCCATAATAATTTATTCCGAAATTAAGCACCCTTTTTTTGTTATACGGGATGCTTATTTTCGGATATAATTTTAAAAATCAATAATACGGGTTCTTGTGCTTCCTACTATTTCTAAGTAAAGATATTCTACAGGCCGAGACGATTCTAACGATGGTAAAATCGCCAAATTGATCCAGTAAAACTTTAGTAATTGCTCTTCAAAATTCAGTAATGATCTGTAGTCATGTAAGTAAATGTTGCCTTAACTTTGATGAGTAATTGTAAAAGTTCTACTGAATCGATTTTGATAATTTTACCACCATTAGAATCGTCAGACCTGGAGAATATCTTTACTTAGAAATAGGGATGTTACGGTCCTTACAGGACCGTAGTCCGGGCCGGTCTTTTGGACCAGTCCAAAGCCTATATAATGATCTCATTGGCTAAAAAAAATTGCCGATGACCGTATCTATAAGTTCCGGTGTCGGCCTAATTCAGATTTTTGACTCGGTAACTTGTCGGTTCGGTCATTGGCAATTTTTTCAATTGCCCCAGGATTTATGGTAATGGCTGTAAGGTCTTTTTATATGCAGCGATTATTGAAACCATAAAGCTTATTTTGAAAACTAACCAATAGACCGGTTTATGGACCAATCCTGGACCACGGTCCAGTCCGCGGTCCTCTGCTAGGACCACCGGGACGGACCGTAACATCCCTACTTAGAAATAGATAGTAGACTTGTTTAGTAAAAAATCCGATACGATTATACTTAGGGGGTGTTTATTTTCGGATATTATACAAAATTTGGTGATGCTTAATTTCGGGGGTGCTTAATTTCGGAATGGTACGGTACATTCTTTAAAATACATATACAGTAATAAGTAACATAAAATTTTTGCTATAGATAAAAATTCCAACTCTAACTTTTAGTATATAATTTAAAATTACGTTAAGTCAAATACTGTAAATATCTGTTGCATATTAAGATAATATTTAAAAGTTAAGATTGACTTACGTTATGTAATTGTGTTATTGCAAACTGTAATATTTCAATTTATGTAATAAAAAAAATAATAGAGTTTAAAGGTGGTGATAATCTTGGAATACGGGATCTGAAAGTAGATTTTAGACCTTATTGGAGTTGGGTATATGGTCCGGAATCGGGTCGGGCCCACATTTATTAACCCCATAAATAAACCGGGTCGGATCGGGCTTTATAAAAAAGCCTATAAACTCCAAAAAAAACATTACAGCTGTTTTCATAAATTCTGGAACAACTGTAAAAATGCCGATGACTGAGTCGATAAGTTTGAGTTTGGCTGAAGTCGGTTACTTATTGATTCCGACTCGGTAACTTATCGATTCGGTCATCGGCAATTTTTTCAATTGTTCCAGAATTTATGAAAACAGCTGTAAATAGAGTCACTTGCCCGGCCCGGCCCGGGTCCAAACTCGGTTAGATGTTTCGGGTTCGGGTTTAGTTTATCGCTATTTTCATAATTTCTGAACATCTGCTCATTACCCGAAATCTTTTTGATCGTTCAGTAAATTATCTAACTCTCCGGAAATTACATCACTGTCTCCAGACTGAAGATCTGAAAACAGCGATTTAGTTTCCGGAGAGTTGGGTAATTTACCGAACAACCAAAAAGATTTCGGGTAATGAGTAGGTGTTCCAGAAATTATGAAAATAGCTGTAAACTTGGTTTTGTGGAGGCCCGGCCCGCCCGCCCGATTCGGACCCTAGTTGTCTACAAAAATTATAATAAAGTTAAAATATGTTATTGGCGATAAATTAATACTCATATTGTTCTGACACATTATCAAGTGCAAATTTTTCTGCTGCTGTCATTAGAGTCGTATCTAAAAAAAAAAAAAAATGGCTTATTATTTATTATTTAAACGCAAGATAATAAATACCACCATAATCTCTGGATTATTTTCATAATTTAAAAAGTTTACACCACTGCCGCGAAAGTAATTGAATTCTTCATATGATAAATCATCATAATCGAGTGTAATTAATAAAGCCGTATTCTGAATTTTTTGATCTTCGTTAGAATTATTGTATGAGCTTTATATTCTTTTCCATCTATTCGTTTTAACCAAATAAAGAAGTCTTCAAGCTCAATTACTTCGGGTATGCTTTCAAATAATTTTTTGCAATTGGAAACTTCTCTATATCTGTCAGCTGCTCGTAACCACTTTGCCATACATTTATCAGTATTATGTACTCGCAGTTTAAGAAGGTTTGAAACACCTTCGTCTGTTGGTAACGTATTATGTGACATTGAAATATTATAGAGAGTTAAATCAAAACACAATCGACTATAATATGTAGTTAAAATGAGTTAGTTAGTTTACATTGGAATTGAGCTGCTTAAAAAAATTTTTTACAGTACTTACTAGCTATTCTGGTGACTGCTATATGTGGTTAAAATAAAATAATTTGCATTTAAATTATCATATTGTACTAGAAAAAAATCTACAATTAAGTCTAGGTTAGTTTGTATTAGAATTGTTGTAGTCTCTATTATGAGTTACTGAGAAATATTCTGTTGAGAACTTGCTATTCTGGTAACTACAATATGTGATTAATGTGAGTTAGTTTGCATTGTAATTAACATAATTTCTATCATAAGCAACTGAAAATTCACTTACTATTTTGATAACCACAATATGTTAAGATGAGTTAGTTTACATTGTAATTATCATAATTTCTATTGCAAGTATTACTGTTACAGAATTACTCACTATTGCAGTGATCTCTATTGTTAGTGCTGCAAAAATTCCGCTGCAAACCTACTATTATTTTTTTGACACAGCTTGCAGTTCACTAATGCATATTATTAGAGTTATCTATACCTCAATTAATAATATCAAAGATATGTAGAATGCAATAATGCACGAAAATTGATTTTAAAAATCATAATAGATAATTGAGCTTTGATATTATCATGTAGAAGACTGCAAATGTTATAGTCAAGACATAACTTTGGATGTCTTGATTTTTACAATATATCGTATATTTTTACTATAATTAGTAAACATGATCAAACCCTCTGAAGAATATATCATCTAATTATGAAAACATAGCTATGTATAATGTACGTACATAATTTCAAATAAAGCTTACATAGCAATGCATATAGTACATTTTATTATGGAATCAAAAGCTGTCGAACTTAAAAAATCTTATAATTACAATCCGAAAATGATAAAAAAATTTTGGGCATAATCAGAACGATTGTTAATCCAAGTGCACAACTCATATAGCACACATAGATAATTTACAGTCATACCTGATTTATATCACCCCTTTTTTCCAGAGAATTTTTGGTGATATAACTAAGGTGGAATATAACTTAATATAAGTTATAAACTATATAAAAAAAAGAAAATTTATTTTGCTAAAAAGTGGGGTTATAACTCAGATTGGGATATAACCTAGTGGCTAGTGGGGATATAACTCAGGTATGACTGTATAAAGTAACTTTAACATAACTTTTATGTAACTTTTATTAAACTATTAATTGAATTATATATAAATGGCTATTGTGTAGCTATGTTATGAAAGTATTATTGTATACATACAATAAATTTATTAAGCACATATTTTTTTGGCAAAATTAATAATGGATGCGCTTAAAGAAATTACAAATTGAAATAAATCTATTTATGTTAGCAATATAACCATGAAACAAACTCTATTATTCGAATTAAATAATAATCCGTTCTTTGCTCACCAACTTTCTGATTCTGTATAGATTCAAAATACTAAAACTATAGTATTGGTGATGATCAGTCAGAAGAATTGCTTTAAATTCAAAAAAAAAAGTCTTAGTAACTTAAGCCAGACCCAATTTGGGGCTATGTTATAAAATGCCGAGCTTAAATAACTGGACTTATATGCGACTTCGAAGCCCAAAAAGTGAGTGAAAAATTTAAAGGAAGCAAGTTTGCCTGTACAACGGTGCAAATTTTTAACATATAAAATTTAAAATTTTTAAATAAATTTTTTTTATTAATGCGGAGTGATGGTAGATCACGTGATCGAAAAGCGAGGGAGCAACACGTGGACGCCACAGAGCCTCCGAACGAAGCCGGGGTCGCTAGTTCGCAAAAGGAAACTGATTAAATGCGAAGGATCATATGCGAATGATGCAATGGCATATGCCATCAACGCCCAAGCAACGCATAGCCTCACAGGCACATGAAAGAAGAAAGGGCACTGGGAATACAGGAAATTCGGTCTCAACAAACCCGATCAAAAATTTTCTCGACCCACCCAACCCACCAAAGGTTGACCACATGATCCTACCATTCCTCCGCTCGCATTTCTCATATGTTCTCTGCTCGCAGCTGGCTTGCGTCAGCAAAGCGGGAAACCACCAGCTCAACGCTCCTACGAAGACGCCCAGCGCAATAATTATTGCAAATTTCTCGGGTTGTCTTTGCCGCCTCTGGCTATCTCGGCCTGTCACTTATACCATGTAACACACTGACGCTTTGACAGTTCAATAAAGTCATCTCCGGCCTAAATAGTACATGCAGGCATAGTCCAATATATATATATCCAATATATATATATATATATATTCAAAAATGATGAATTTTTTTTTAATTAAAAAAAATTAAAGGTTACTTGGTGATATGAAAACCAATAGTATAAGTATTATAAGTTTGCATGACCTTATTATTTTGACGACAGAATTTTTCTTTACGCATATTAGTACTAGCAGATTTTTCATATATGTGTCCAATATGCAATAATAAATATCATTGCGACACCTAATAAAATAGAAGCTCTTTGAGAATGTTAGAATGATGTATAGTTTATGCAAAACTGAAATTTAGCATATGCTTTCTCGTCTCCGTTACTGATTCCTGATAATAATTTTAGATTATGAAAAAAACTCATTTACTCATTTTTTATCTTTTTTTTTTAAAAAAAATTCTTTTATATTATTTATCGAATTTAAAGTTACTTAATCAAATTGATTTTTCGATGTCGAATATATTATTAAAAAATTGGTTTTTAATTATATAAAGGGAGGTTTCATTGACAAATATAGGGATCGTAGGGTGCGTTACCTAAAATTATATAATACTTAAATAGGTTTAGATCACAGATAGTAGTCAAGAGTCTTAAATACTTGTTAAATATATCATATACGTACGTACAGCACGTGTGACAGACTCAATCCTTTCTCTTAATAATACGTACGTACGTACGTACAATACAAATTCATGGCATCAAAAATATTTTTGGGCGATTTGCCCGAACTAATGGAAAATATCCTTGATAATTTAAATAATGAATTTGGTTCTTTATACTCGTGCGCACTTGTGAGTCGACATTGGTGTGAAATGTCAGTTCCTATTCTTTGGAAGAATCCATTTTCGTTCAAGGAAAAACCTTTATTCATTCCTAAATATTTTTCATCTCTTGTCGAAGACGAAAAATTTGGTTTAAAAGAATGCTTAAATGAATTTGGGATAGATGCAGAATTTTCCAAAACACTATTTAATTATGCTAAATTTCTTAAGGTTCTTGATCTACCTTGTTTAAAAAGTAAAGTTGAAAGATGAGTTGATTTCCTGGTTTATGACTATCTAATAGATAGCTTTTCTTTAGTAGATCGCATAATTAAATTATTAGTTAATTTATTTGTTAGGAGTGGGGCCACTTTACACAAATTAGATTTATATCCTTATTATGAAGGAATTAGCCCAGATCCAGAGATCTTCTACTCATTAAAACAAAATGAACAACGGTTTTCACAACTCCAAGATTTAGCTTTTGGTCCAATATCAATATTCTGCACCGAAAATGCTGCTGCATTATTAAAAACTTTGGCAAAAAATGCTACGAAAATTAATGCATTAAGAATTAGCGGATTTGATTTTGATTATAAGCCAGGATTATTTCATACTCTTATTTATATTATTAAATCACAAAAGCAACTTAGAAAATTTAGTTTAGATTGTGATAAAGAATTACCATTATTTACAGAGTATCGTGGCATCATTTCAGCCTTAGAGAGTCAAAAAAATTCATTACAAGAAATTATACTAGAAGGTTGTGCATATAGTGAAGAGTTCGAGATATTGAAAAATTGTAAAAAATTAGAAATTCTTCGTATTAGTTATTGCAATATAAAACTGTTGAAACTATTAGATTATAATATCACCACTTTGGAGATAGTTGATATCCAGATTGATGTACCAACTATAGTACATATTTTAGAAAAGTCTGGCATATTACTACAACGATTAAAAATAGAATCTGAAAGCGACATTTGGGAACAACCTTTATTGCTAAATGCACTTAAGTCCTTTTGCCCAAACATTATATATCTCAACATTTTTAATATTGGGTTTTCCGCACTACTCCTAGAGCTTATTGGTAATTTACAAAAACTTCAATTTCTCACGTTATACTTCGATGGTGACGAGATACTTGAAGAACTAAAAATAAGAGTTATGCAGTTTGCAGAAATATTACCGTTAACATTGCAATATCTTGACTTACGTGATGATATGCTGGATTCATGTATTGCTGTTTTCTCAATCATTGCAATGCACCTTTAAAAAAACTGTTATTTGATTCTCTTTATGACGAGAAAATCGCCAAAGCAATAATCGAATTCTGCATGCGATACAAAACTTTGAATTACGTGGGTGTAGATAATTATTCGTGTTTAAATTTAGATTTAAGTATTAGAAAGGAAGTAGAAGCATATATTGCATTGGTACCATGTGATCATATTGTTGTTGATTGTTAAATGTAGTTAAGCCGATCAAACTATAAAACTTCAATAAGTATTTATGCAAAAAAGCTTATAGTAAATATCTTTTTTATAATTTATGTATATTTTCAACATATTACTAAAAATTTGTCCGTTTATTTAGATATATAAAAACATATACTAGCTCACATAAAAACATGACGGTTAATCTGATCATCTATGAAAAGTTTTATATCTTAATAGTGTCATAGTTCGTATTGCAATATAATTGCTTGATTCCTGACCTAAATAAATTTGCACTAATAATATGTTGGTTTAGCGCCAATATAAGTAAAAAATTAATCAATTTGAAGGTTTTCTTTTTGGCCATTATGTGGTGTTTTTATTCATAAAAATTGCAATTTTAGCCTAGCTTTAAAATGCAATCTACTGGAAAAACGGTGACGTTTTGTGTTGTAAACATCATTTTGCTCTAATTCTGTAAACACCTACAAATGTAAAACCAGTTGCAAATTCCTTATCTCCAAAATTTATTATGACTTGTGGTAATGTCAAACTTTGTGACTCACGTGTCTAAATTGCCCAAGCAAGACGCAGAGGAAGCTGCAAACAAGAGAAAGTTCCATATTTTCCTTCCCAAGCATATTTAATGGGTTGAATTGGTACTACTTGATGATAGCTCGATATAAAGTTAGACCCGTATAATTGCCTATTTAACCACTTAAGATCTAATATAACTGAAGGAAAGGATTCTTTACGAGTAAGGCAATAATTATTTTGAGATCTGGACAACATTTTTGAAACTTTTTGTGAATATTACGATCATCGTCAGTAAATTGACATATGGGTGATATTTCAATCAAATTTAATTTAAAAAATCGTACTTTTATTTAGCTCCTTCATCATATGTTTGTTTGCCTTGATTTATGTTCTCTTTCGCCTTAATATTAGTTAACTGACGTTTGCAATGGGCCTGCCTCTTTTCTGATTCACTTTTCATTTTTATAGCTACTTAAGTACGTAAGTTCTTTCTGCTTTTGCATTTTGATTAAATTAAAGAGAATATGTTAAAATTTCTTTTACTTATCAAATATGCTTGCTTACGATTCGATGATATATTTATGACAATATAAATTCTTATTTTGTTGATAAGCATATTTTCTTACGATTTATTTATATTATAAATAATAAATAATAAATAATATTTTATTTTTTAAATATGTTGTTTACAATACGATGGCATATGATGATTTTTATAACTCATACAGCGACCTCCCCAAAAATTTCCACATTCCGTTGTATTCCGACTAATTCCATTACGTTTATCGAAAGAAATTTTATAATCCGACGATGCTTTGTAACTAGAATAATAAAATTTTTCTTTTTCATCATAATGCTTACTTAGATAAGAAAAAGAAAATTTTATTATTATTCTAATATTTACTTAGTTACAAAGCATCATCGAAATTATCATAAAATTCTTTCGCTAATATTACTAGGTAAATGGAAACCATTTAAGGTCCGAAGGACTTATCACGGATCAGTCTGACAATGGGGATTTTCGGAGCGAATGTTTGTTTTTTTTCAATCAACCAATCAAACTCCTTAATTTGCGGACACACACACAATCAGGTCACTATGACTCTCCCGTAATGTCCTTCGGACAATAAGTTCAACGAATGCGAAAATTTTTGAGGAGGTCTCTGTACGAGTTTGATATTTATACAGGTAATTATTTCTAACCAATAATCTGGTTTACCACTTCCCATTGGACTAATACAAATATCATTTTCTATTGGATGAAAATCACTAATCAAAAAAAATTCATTTAATGCGCCGCAAAAGTACTTAAATATTATTTTCACAATGAGTACATATTGATTTAAAAAAAAATTTTTTTAAAAAATAATTCCTTTCATTGTTTTGCGTTTTAGCACTTTTAAATGATTTCATGTACGATTAAATAAATTTTCGCCAATTTTATTAAAATTTTCAATTTAAATAAACATACCTACTTTAAGTCATACTGCTATACGAAAATCCGAAACAAAATACATATTGATTTTTTTTATTTTTGTAGGTGTATGAAAATTTACTAATTATTTAGCAACTTAGCAATAACATTTATTTTCAGTTTTGCTAATTAACAAACTAGCAGTATTGTAGATTTCCGAAAGCTATTTTCCCGAAAGAATATAGTACTGACTAATTATTTTTTCGGGAAAATGACTTTGAGAACTTTATTTACATTGTTATATTAAACAAATCTATTAATTAGCAATTCAGTAGCATTTTATTTATTTGTAGCATTGTATAATATCAGTAAAAATAAACTTGAAACATTTCAAATGTTCGTGTCAATTATTTTTTAAACAAAGTAAAAATCGTGTTAAGGAATTTTGAAACAAAGTTGGTATAGCAAGCTAGATCACAGCAAAATTTTATTCTATCAGAGGCACTTATTTTCGTTAATGTTTTAGATTATTTCGATTTGTTTTTTTTTTACTAACAGAAGGAATTCTGGAAGTGCACAAATAAAATATTTTCGCTTAACATTAATAAAGATAATTTGAATTTTTTTTTTTTTGTTGAAGAAAAACAATGGTTTTGATTTTGCGGTGCGGTTGTGTTAAGGTGGCGTGATCTAGTTTATCCAATTAAAGACGGGATTTCATGCATCCAATCACAACTTGGGGGAGAAATTAAGGCTCCCCCGATAATCTATTCAAAAGTCATTTAATATATTCTATTAAAAGTAGCTACCATATTTTAAACCAATATTTCGGTATCCAAACGTTTAACTTAATTTAGGTTCAATTCTGGTTATTTGGAACCTAAATTTGGGTTAAGTGAAGCGGGAGTCGGACATTCCTAAGATTCAATAGAGTAAGGCTTGAAAGGCTTCGCCTCGTTCCAGCCAAGAAAAATCAGGGTTTGAAAAATTATATATATGAAAGCTGTGCGGCCATGTCCCCGATTGCTGTTCGTGATACGTGGTACGTAGATACGTACGTAGCCTTATTTTAAATTATTTTTTTCACATATAAAAAAAAAGCCGTGCAGCCGTCATAGTCCCCATCCCAAGATATGAATACCATTTATATAATTTTGCGTGGCCTTATTATCTTTTTTTTTGATTTTGTGGCGAGGCTCAACAACGGCTATAGTTGTTAGACGAAACCTTTTTCGCATGATGACGAAAGACGAAACCTCTGACGAATGTCGAAACCCAAATTCTTTTGACAAAAGACGAAACCTTAAACTTAAAATGACAAAACCTTAGTTCTCCGCTAAAAAAAAAAAAGGAAACAAAAGTGTTATTTTCATTAGAGATCAGTATTCGAAATTACATGTATGCCAGCAAAAATAAATCAGTTCATTTTTTCTGGACAGCACTAGGGTTGTTATGGGCCAGTTGAAATTACCTTGTCAAAAAGCCATAGTACTCATGTAATAACACAGATAATGAATTAAAACATACTGGCACAAAATAAATTTGTAAGATCACAAAGTAAGCAACAAGCGATTTCTCACTAGAACTGATATGAAGTTTACTAGTATAATACAATATAGAAACGCCTATGCAATAAAATTTTTGTAATTTCTGTTCTTGTTAGTTTATTTTTTTATACACATAATCTTCAATGATTTTCAACATTTATTTGTATATTCGTCTTTTATTAGTTTTTCCATCCTTTACATTTTCGTCACCTTTCATAAGTTTTGTCACCTTTCATCAGTTTCGCCATTTCGTCAGCATGAAACTTCGAGGTTTCGTCTAACAACTATAACAACGGCATATCCAATCAAAAACAATGTTACTCCAATTTTTAGGGATCACTACCTAAAATTTCAAATACGATGTAAGTGTAACAATAAGGGATTTGAATTCTTTCTCGTTAATGCAACACAATTCATTACATCAAAAATATTTATGGGAGATATGCACGAAATAATGGAAAACGTTCTAAATAATTTAAATAATGAATTTGATTATGCGCACTTGTAAGCCGACATCGGTGTAAAGTATCTGGCAGGATCCATTTTCATTCGAAAAAAAGCCTTTATTCCTAAATATTTTCGTCTCTTAGCGAAGACGAAAAATTCTGTTTAAAAGAATGTTTAAAAGAATGTAAATGAAGAATTTACAAAAACACTGTTTGATTATGCAAGATTTTTAAAAGTTCTTGATCTACTTCGTTTAGAAAGTAAGGTTAAAAAAATGGGTTGATTAACAGCTTTTTAATTTAACACGTATCAAATTTAGATTACTACTATTAGTACACCACATAATTAAATTTTTGTAGAGTGGGGCAACTTTACACAAATTAAATTTAGATTTTCCTGATTATCCTGATTATGGAATTAATCCAAAGATCTTCTACTCATCATGCAAGTTTTCTTCAACTCCAAGACTTTTCTTTAAACATAATACTTAATTTCAGTATTGAAAATGCTACTGTACTATTAAAAACCTTGGCAAAAAATACTACAAAAATTAGTGCTTTCGAATTTAACTTTGGATTTTATTCTGATCATGAGCCACAATTATTTCATATTCTTACATGTATTATTAAATTACAAGAAAAATTTAGGCAATTTAACTTAGCTGGTGGAGAAGAATTACCTTTACGTACAGAGTTCTATGGCATTTCGGCTTTAGAGAGTCAAGAAAATTTATTAAAAGAAGTTAGAATAGAAAATTGTGCTTATAACACAGAGTTTGAGATATTGAAAAATTGTAAAAAATTAGAAATTCTACGCATGATATATTGCGACTATCCGAAAATATCAAATAATAAAATCAGCACTTTAGAGATAGTTTGTTCACCAATTGATGTATTGACCATAATACAAATTTTAGAAGAGCCAAAACTTGAGTAATATATCTTAACATTACGAATCGTGTCAATTTCTTCTTTTTTTTAAAAAAAGAAAGTACAAAATCTAAATATACACAAATATTACAAAAACATTATGCCAAATATAGTATTTTTATGAGCAAAAAAAACTATCGAAGTTATATACAGAATTCTAACGAAAAACTTAGAGAAATGGTAAAGATAATACAAAAAATTTAACAAATTAATCTATTTTATATATAAATTAGAGAAGAAATATGTAGAATTCTTCCAAAGCCTGTGACTTATATTGTATAAATATCTCAACTGAAACAAAGAAATTTGGAAGTTAAAGATAAAGTGGGGGTGAGTCAATAGAAATCAAGCAAATTTTTTATAATAAAAATTTTTTATTATTTTAAACAAGAATAACTTAATGAAATCTTGACCAAATTTAACAAAAATATTTTTAAATAATTTTTACAAACTTGTAGAATTAATTTAAAAAATATTTATTAAGTTTGATTAAGTTTTTGTTAAGTTATCCTTGTTTAAAGTTTTTAAAAAACTTATTTAAAAAAATTTGCTTGGTTTTTATTGACTCAACTCCAAGTGTTAAAGTCATAACAACAATTCTTCTTCATTATGAAAGCCAATATTCAACAAAACATATAAGCTGTCAAAGACAAATGTATTAAAACCTTAACAATTAAGAAATTCTTAACCATGTGAGGTGATTACTTATGAATATTATATGATATATTTTTCAATTATATTATTTATACTTTAATAACTAAATCTTCTAAAAATAAAATTTAAGATTTTCAGAATAATTAATATGCAAAAGAATTGAAATTATAGTTTTTGATCTTGTATAACTAAACAATCCTTCTATGTATTTTCCTAACCAAAAAGGTAAATTATTATCAAAAATATGCCCAGTTATTCAAATATATTGTAACAATTAAATGTATAGTAGAAAAGAAAAGGTATTATTAGGTATTTGGCATTGTTTCCTTTTTATATATAAGATCAAAGAAACAATACCAATTGTTATGTGACATATATTCTACTGCATATCTTCCAAATAAAAGGTATTATTTTAATTTAATCAGTGATTAATTAACGATATTAAAGTGATATTAATAAAATTTTTATATTGTTTAATTTTTTTAATTTTTAATTTATATATTTAACAAAGAAAAATTGCCAAAATTAGTATAACTACTAAATCTGGTAATTGAGATATTTGTCAAACAATCTTTCAAGTGAAAGGTATATAATTATTTTAATATAATCAGTAATTAATTAATAATATTATAGTGATATTAATATATTTTTTATTGTTTAATTTTATTATATTTATTTAACAATAAAAAATTGCCAAAATCAGTATAACTAGTATTGAAAATCTTATATTCTCATATTCTCATGAGAATATCATTTTAGATTTGAGAACATTTGATATTCTATATATGTTCTCTATAGAAAAAAATCTGAGAACATGATACTGAAAAAGCATGTTCTTTAAGTATAATAGCAAAATTTCAAATGGAATAGAAAGTCTGAATTTATTTGAAAGGAAAATAAATGAACATAAAATACGAGAAGGGTTGGGATAAAAATTAGAACAAATGTTTGATATGATCCGAAAATCAGTATATTAATAAATTTTAGCAATTAAATATTGAGAATATCAATAAAATTTTGAGAACACTAGATCAAATAAATATGTTCTCATGAGAATACAGATCTTAAAACAGATTTCCTACACTGGGTATAATTACTAAATTCAGTAATTGAGATATTTGTCAAACAATCTTCCAAGTGAAAGGTATATAATTATTTTAATATAATCAGTAATTAATTAATGATATTAAGGTGATTTTAATATATTTTTTTGTTTGATTTTTATTATATTTAGTTATCAATAAAAAATCACCAAATCGTTATAACTACTAAATTCAGTAATTGAGATGTTCGTCTAACTATCTTCCAAGTAAAAGTTATATTATTAATTTAATGTAATCAGTAATTAATTAATAATATTAAAGTGATATTAATATAATTTTTTTAGGGAATTGATATTTCCACACCCTTTTTGATAATGCTACACCCCTGTAGATCATTTTAATTTTTTTAAATTTTTTTTTAACTTTGATCGAAGATATCTTGGCACTTACCTGTTCAAATTTGATCAACTTTTATATCTTTAAATACTACAGCTTTCTACAATTAAAATAAAAAAAATTAATCGAATTTGGTCAGGTGGATGCTGAGATATCTTCGATCAAAGTTTGTAAAATTCAAAATGTCTATTAAATATAAGCTGCAGCAAAATTGTTTACAAACTTTGATTGAATATATCTTAGCACTCACCTGACCAAATTCGATCAACTTTTTTTATTTTAATTGTAGATACCCTTAGAATTCAAATAAAAAAAAGTTTATCAAATTTGGTCAGGCGGGTGTCAAGATATCTTCGATCAAAAGATTTTATAAAATTCAAAACGTCTATCAAAAATAAGCTGCAGCAAAATTATTTACAAACTTTGATTGAAGATATCTCGGCATCCACCTGACCAAATTCGATCAACTTTTTTTTATTTTAATTGTTGAAAGCCTTAAAATTCAAAGAAAAAAATTTGGTTGAATTTGGTCAGGTTGGTGCCAAGATATCTTTAATCAAAGATTTTGTAAAAATCAAAACATCTATCAAATATAAGCTGTGGCAAAATTGTTTACAAACTTTGATTGAAGATAACTTGGCACTCACCTGACTAAATTCAATCAACTTTTTTTATTTTACTTGTGGAAGCCATAGAATTCAAAGAAAAAAAAGTTGATCGAATTTGGTCAGATGGGTGCCAAGATATCTTCGATCAAAGATTTTGTAAAATCAAAATGTTTATCAAATATAAGCTACGGCAAAATTGTTTACAAACTTTGATTGAAGATATCTTGACACCCATCTGACCAAATTCGATCAAATTTTTTTTATTTTACTTGTAGAAAGCCGTAGAATTTAAAGAAAAAAAATTTAATCAAATTTGATCAGGTGGGTGCCGAGATATCTTCAATCAACGATTTTGTAAAATTTAAAATGTTTATTAAATATAAGCTGTGGCAACATTGTTTCAAACTTTGATTGAAGATATCTCAGCACACACCTGATCAAATTCAATCAACTTTTTTTATTTTAATTGTAGAAAGCCATAGTATTTAGAGAAAAAAGGTTGATTGAATATGGACAGGTAAGTGCCGAAATAACTTTGATCAAAGTTAAAAAAAAATTTAAAAAAATTAAAATGATCTACAGGGTGTGATATTATCAAAAAAGGGTATGGAAATATCAATTCCCTTTTTTTATTGTTATATTTTTACCCTACATATTTAATAGTAAAAATCGCCAAAATTGTATAACTACCAAATTTAGTAATTGAGATGTTTGTTTACATATCTTTCAAGCAAAAGGTATATTATTTTTAATGTAATCAGTAATTAATTAATGATATTAAAGTGATATTACAGTTAGACCTCTCTAAGTGCATATCATTGGGACCAGCTCTGAGGTATGCATTTAGAGAGGGTTGCATTTAGAAAACACTAATAGAATTATAGTATATGAGCAACTGTTAATAGAAATTAAGCATATCTTCATTTTAAAAAAATTTAATGCCTTAGATTTTATAGCTCATATCTCAATAAAGTTTAAAGCTATCTTAATGATTCTATATTCAAATGAAAGCTTATGATTTAAGCTTTCTTTTGAATATTAAACTATCAAGATAGTTCTAAAATTCATCGAGATATAAGCTGTGAAAGTTAAGGCATTAAATTTCTTTAAATGTAGATTTGCTTGATTTTTATTGATAGCTGCCTATATACTATACTAGGAACTGGAAACCAGTAAAAGTCCGGAGCATAAAAGTGCATATAGCTGTATAGTACTTCGTAAAAGGAAG
>CAJVPY010000694.1:0-24219 GCA_910591965.1 Dentiscutata erythropus
AAAATTTAAAATATTAATTCCAAGAGAAGTTGGGAATTGTGTTAAATTTTGGGCTTCTGGATTGATTGAAAATGCTTGAAACCAATCAAGCATGTTACTAGAAAGCTTATAGTGAGGAAATTTTTGTTGAATCATAGTTAGTTTAAAGTATAAATACTAAAAGTAAAATGAAATAATGAAAAATTTAATAAAAAAATATAGATAGTTTGAAAAATAAATCTTGATGGTGTTTTTGATCATGTGATCAGAATCAGATGATTTTGGATTCATTAGAAGTGTCTTGAAGATACCATCATTTTGGTAGTTAAATCGTCTAAATTGGTTAGGTAGATCAAAAGTTTTAATGTTTTTTTGGTTGTTTTTTTAAATTATAGTTTTTATTAAAATTTCTTTTTTTTTTTTATGTATCATTTTTTTTCTTTTTTTTAAAACTATTTTTATTTTTATTTTTTTAAATTAGACCATGCTAATTTAATTTTTTATTTTGCATTATATAAATTTCAAAATCAATATTTGGTTAGTTGGATTTTTATTTTTTAATATACTGTAATTAGTTTTATTAAACAATTCCAAAAAATAAAGTCTCTATTAGGTAATACTGTAAAAAAAATCAAATGCAAAAATAGTACAATTGGCAGAATTAAAACTTAAAAAATTTGAAAATTTGAAAAAAATAGATCAGTGAGTAATGCAAAACAAAAAAATTAACTTTGTATAGCCTTATCATTTTTTCTTTATTTTTATTTTTTATTTTTTTAAAATAAATCTAACTATAACCAGTGGTGATAATTACCAGGGTGCTTATATCTCAAAAATATACTAAGTAAACAAAATTGGATCTTCTAAGTAAAAATGTTCAGAACTTCAAAAATCTTATAAAAACTAAAATTAGTTCCTATTAGACCCTCATAGTAGCTCTATAATTTACTAATTTCTAACCCTAACCCCAAATATATCTAGGAGTGGTAATAATCACTGTGAGTTATTTTGATTATATTTCTTTTTTTAAATCATTATATTTATTTATTTTTTCAAATTAAGCTGTTATATTACATAGATCACATTACTTTTGCCACTTGGTAGAGTTTGAATTTTGCCAATTTTGCAGAAATGTGAAATGGCAAAAGTTACATGACCCTGCCACTAAGGCAGACTTTAAAATTTTCAATTAATAGAGTTACTTATAATACACTAATTTCTGTTACTATTTGAAATAATGTACACACCCCATGAAATACTCCTGCTTATGCATGAGTATTTCATGGGCACATTACTTTTTTCAAATGTGACAGAAATTAGTATATTATAAGTAGGAAGATTAGTGAGTATAACAATAGATAGTTTTTACTAACCAATACACATTTTAAAATAAGATATTTAACCTTGTAGATAAACATTATATTTACATTATGCCTTAATATCACATTAATTTAGTATATTAGATATTATTTTAAGTAAATTCAAGAGAATCCAGTTGAAACACAGTAATTATTAAATTTATATAGGTAATTAGATCACAATTAGATACATATATACAAAAATTTATAAGTATCAGATTACAATCAGGTACAAATTTATGAGTAAATTCATAAGCAATTCATTATTAGGCTTATAATCTCTAATCAAAAAATCACTTTTATTCTCAGTATTTAATATTTTAAAATACTTTAGAATTATTCCATTCAATGGTTTTTTGCAAGTGCTCAGCATGTTATATTGAACTACAAAGATGTTCTAGAAGTTTTCTATAACCTGATTGTTTTTGAGTAAGTATCTTATTAAACACATGCATACCTAACCTATATAAAAATAAATATAATAATTAACAAAAAAAATATTATCTATATATGCCAAGATATGTCGGGAAATCTAATATTAGATTTATTAACCATTAAACATACATGCTGAATTGTATCATTCATTATGCCTAACAAAATTATATTTATAAATAATATATAATATAGATCCACTTCGCACACTCGTCTAGAATATTGATTTCTGTACAGACTGAATAGAGATGGAGAAAATGCACATTTTCAAAACAATACATTATTGAAAAAATAAAAAATAAAAAAGGCTCATTAAGATAACAAAAGCAAACTTCTTTTATAATATTTAATATTCATATCGGCGAATCTACGTAATTACTATTAAAAATGTTAAAATATTTTACAAAGAATAGCTTTTGACCCACTAGTTCATCAAAATGACCGTCTCAGCGTGACAATTCTAAAGAGCCAAAAATCATCAAAATCCAAACACTGAATCCAGAGAAATTACCGTGTTGTTTCCATCGGGTAAAATAGGATGGGTTAAACCCATCCTATTTTACCCGATATAAACAAAACATTAGTGTTCTCAGGATTCAGTGATTGTATTTTGATGATTTTGGGATCTTTAGAATTGTCACACTGAGACGGTCATTTTGATGGTAAAATCATCTAAAATGAACCAGTGGGTCAAAAGCTATTCTTTGTCAAATATTTTAAAAATTTTAATAGTAATTACGTAGATCCGCCGATGTGTCTATATTTTAAATAAATAAGACAACATGTATAAGAAATTTGTTTTTTTTCTATACAAAATCTTGATGTGATATGTGCGTGAATGCGCATTCATGTACGTACGTACATTGACTATGTCTAGCAGAGATATGAGGAATTTCATGTTTAATATATTATATGCGCAGTTGCGTGATAAACTTTATTTTTCTAGAGTTAGGTCTTGATAAGTTAAATATCTATATTTAATTGGATTGTCGGCAGTAATAGAATTATCGTGAGTCAATTAATATGCTATAACGGGAAAGATTGGAAAAGATGTATATTTTCGTTTATATGTGATCTTTTAAGGACGTTTTCAATTCCTCATTAAAAAGATTCAAGAACATATCAAGTGGCCATGGCAAACGAATAGCCAGCAATTCATTGTCTAACCCATTAAAGGTGGTATCTGATAACGCCCAAGTTGGTTCTTGAAAAATCGGTTGACTTAATCATCTAAGACAATAAAATTGACTAATACTAAATCAATCACTATTAATAATGCTTGCTGCATTTTTATTTACTGTATTTAACAAACGAACAATAATTATCTGGTCTTTACGACAGCAGATTGTTGTAGAATACTTACAGACTTAGAATTCTTTGATTAGATTTGTTTTGGTTTCTTTTAACGAGCGAAACCAAATTATTTATTAAATATTTATATTCTGACAATGGTTGAAAAAAAAAAATACAGTAAAATATGTTGTTATATATATATACGCATTTCGGACAGTATGAGTATACAAATAATTATTTTTGTTGTTCTTGCTCGGTAACGTCCTGATTGTATGAAAAAAGAAAAAAGCTTATTACAAAATTTCAAATAGATTTTTGTGATAATGTCACCAATACAACCACCAATAAGTTGTAACGAACACTCCAATAACTAGAGCAACAACCTTAATATCAGTAGAGTTATTATCGACTTTTGGTGTATCCTTCTTACAAACGCATTGGTCTTCTTTAGGTATTTGGCTCATAACTTTAAATAATAGAAAATTATATTAAAATGTTACATGATATAAAAGTTATATAAACAATTATATACCAGAGTCTGCGTGCCTTCCACATCCGGCCCATGTATATTTATTGCAGGTTTGACAAACAACTTTCTATGAACAGTGAATCGAAATAGAGAATTAGAATATATTTAATTTAGACTATTCAAAAATATATTTATCATAATAATACTTACGAAACACATGTTTAAGTATTTATTGTTCTGGGTTGTAATAAACTTTAAGAAAAAAAAATTTTTAAAAAAATTAAAGAAAAACAGACTTTATATGGTTATACAGTATATATTAAATATTTTTGGTGTGAAAAAGACCTGCATAAATTAAATACGTGCATCACCAAACATTTCATGTGATAATCCATATAATTTATGATATTGATCACCTGTTTCTTGTGAAATCATCAGTTACTAATTTTAAAATTTATTTATATTTATATACGTACATGTGTTATTATTTGATTGGATGATCGTTATGAGTGGTGTTACCATGAGCGAATTAATTAAGTTTGGGTTCAAATGAACCCATAATAGGCACATGTCTTATTTAAAAATTGAGGAATAAGAATATTAAGACTAACAGAACAGGGAACAAGCTTGGTGGATCGATTTTTTTTTACCGAATATGGAAGGTTATCGGTTTTAACAGTATCGGTTTTGACTTTATAAAGACATCGAAACTTGGGCTTTATTGAAACACGAAAAGGCATTGCTTTATACTTTTTACATCGCTTATGAAGAACTATAATGTCAATAAAACGAGAAACCATATTTTATTTGTAGCTTAAGTCCCGATGAAAATCCATTTCCTATCACCGAAACCCAACTCTTCGCTTCCCAAACTCAAAACCTTTACCATATTAACCAAATCGGGACGGGATTTACAATGTACGACGAAAGAAAAATACTAGTATGATCGTTCAATAGTCCAATCACTAATTTAAAGTTGTTTTTTTTTAAAAAAATAAAAGGATATTGTAACATTACATATAATCAATCTGCTACAAATAATTTAAAAAGTTAAAGGTCTCTTTTTGGTAAAGAGTCCTGTAACTCTAATAAATTATATATATATATATATGTATATTTCCTAAAAATATGTACATGCAGGAAATCTTAATTGCCGGCAGAAAACTTTCGGCAAAATCTACCAGAACTGGTAAGCATAAATGTCACTCATTAACGTTAATTTATCGTTATGTATAAAATCAGCAATTTGAATTAATAAGCAACTTATCTGATTCATGCTTATTTGGTCGGTAATATAATTATAAGAATAATATAGTATGATAATATTTGGATCAGAGAATGTCGCGAAGCGGCATTTTCTGAAAAATTAAAAAATTATCGCTGTATCAATGTGATGTATCTCAGAATTATCATGCGATTGATATTATAATACAGCGGTCATTGATCATAAATTATACAGTTTATGTTATTTATAATGGTCGTGTAATAACAAATGTGATGTGTCTCAGAATTATCATGCTATATTGATATTATAGTACGGCAGTCATATTATACTATCTATGTTTTGTTTAACTACTTTAATTCGTATAGTGCAATAATAAGTATGGATGACGTTTGCATCGTGTAATAGCAAGCACGGATGACGAAATTAAAAGAAAGTGATTTATAACATAAATGGTTTAATGCTAATGATCAATAACGGTCGTGTAATAACAAGCATGGATGACGAAATAAAAAGAAAGAGATTTATAATATAGTGGCCGTGTTATAATGAATACTCGTTGTCGCGACTGATTAAATTGATACTGAAAGAGATCTCTATTTGAAGATACAAACTCTACTAAAAAAAGATTTTCTATAAACAGCTCTAACCACCAATCTAGCATACAAAAGTTTAAAATTTCATATTAAAAATAGGTCCAGATTTAGCATTAAATTATTGTAATTATAAATTTATTTAACACAAAAATTACCTGAAAAGATTAGATTTGAATATCGTGTATATCATGTAATTAAAAAATAAATAAATAAAATTAGCTAACTTATCACTTTTATTATTCTTTAATCTTTTATAAATATAAATTATCCTTATATTTATTATAAGGTGTTCAGCAGTGTCTGAAATTGGGTTGCGGAGTCTGTGGGCCACAACAAAATTTTAACCAAAATCTGAAGTGCACATGCGGATTCCGCATATAAATTTGCAAATTTTAAAATTTTTACCTATAACGATAAATTTCGATTAAATGTTCATGTGCGCAACTAAATTTTTATAAATATTTATAATTCGCAAGTCGCTTTTTTTTTTTATTGATTGCGATCCGCAGCTAATTTAGAATTTCAGACACTGATACTCAGACTAGTGATGTAGTAAAATCATCCCAATGATTACTGTAATTAGTTACGAAATAAGCTTTAGCTAGTTACAGCTTAAGCTGTAACATCATTGGGAAGATTCTACTGCATCACTAATCCAGACACATGGTCATGTCTGAAAGTTAGGACAATGTTAAAATTTAATTAGGAAATTATTATTTTAAAACTGGATTGTTAGTAAATAAGTTATTGGAACATTGTTGGATATGTACTCTTTTTATAAAAATATGTTACTGTCCAATTCGTGAATAATAACAAGAATCAAATCAAATCAGATGATCGAATAATCACAGACGGCTACAAAATGCGAAGCATTGTTCGATCATCTGACCTGAGCTAGATATTCCTCACGAATAATAGCTGATTTATTACCCGGTTCTTATTATACTACTATAATACCTTTAAATTTAAAGTTGTGTATTTTATAAAGTTTAGTCTCTTTATAACAAAAAAAACTTCTTTCACTTTATATCACAGGGCTTCTTTCGTTTTTTTTAGCAATTTTACTTATTATCAATTCTACGATTAAAAAAATTCATTGTCGCTAAAAAAAGTAAGAAAAGATGTATAATTAAAAGAAATATAAAAACTCCTGATTAGTCCGAATCAGAAATCTAATAGACGCTAAAAGTAGCATATATGTATAAATATCAGCCGAAAAGTAATTAATATTATTATTTTATCACACCTTAGTTAAAATCAAGCAGCAAAATGTTTCGTAATTCAGATTCTACTCTAGTGTAAAACTGTAAAATAAAACTGTATATGAAATTTTTTTCAATGTACAATATATGATTAAGCAGGCAGCAAAATCAAAAGTGGATTCAAATTTAGCCATAGGATGAACTTACGCACTTGAGACTATAAGTATTAAGTACAGGTGAAGACTTGTTGTAAGTGGATAGATGGAAAATTATGCTTACTGTGCGCACATAAAAATATCACTACTCAGTCAATCTCCAAATAATCATTAATATAGGTGTAAATTGGTTTTTTTTTTCAAAAAATAAATTTATTATAAACGTATTAATAGAATAAAAACAAATAAATCTATATAAGTAAAAATAAAAAATTTCGTATATATACATTTGTAATTTTTTTTTCATAATTCTTATTTTATATCATTTTTTTCATAATTGTTTGCATAGGAATTAAATATATCGTAAAAAAAGTAAAATGGCATAGATGCATAAATATAGTATTTACTGTACATTGCTTAATCGACATATGTTTTAAAATTTCATAAATATTAAAGTATCTAAAATAAATTTAAAAATTTTTTAAATGGGATAATTAAAACCCATTTCAAAAGCAATTAATGCATCGTTTAAATAATCTTGATTTATTGTTGTATTTAATAAATTAGGCGAGAAAGAAAATTGATAATTGGAATTGACTAAATTGTCTAAAATGCAAGTGTTCTGTATATCAAAGATTTCATGTATTCCATCTATATTATGTGGATTTATTTCGGAAATTTGATTAGTGTTAGAGTGATCAAAAATTCCGAGTCCATATTGAGTATCATAGATCGGGGGCTGATTTTCACTAATAGATAAAAGACTATTTACGATATCATCATTAATTTGTTGATCTGCTTGAATAGGCAAATCAAAATCGTTTGAACTATTGTTGCTAGAAGTTATTGATAGGTCGAGGCTTTGATATGTACTTAGATTGTTAAAAAATTCAGCCCAATCAGTAAATAAATCTGGGTCAAAAATTGGTGAGTTCATGTCGATATCACTTAAATTATCAAACAATTCGGGTGATTTATCAGAGATAACTTGAATTTTAGATGTGGATTTAAATTGATGTTTTCGTTTTGTGGGTTTATTTGAAGATCTCATAGGTTTGGGATTTTTAATTTTACGAGAAGGTTTATCAAATGAAATAATTTTCCATTGATCTTTCTTGCTCTGCGGTTTTATTTTAGGAAATAATTCATTACGATAATTGAAAGCTTCTTTTGCAATTCTCCTATATTCATTTTTTACTTCTTCAGGTTCTTGTTCCCATGATCGAGATGTCATTGAGGAGATGACATTCATTGGTAAGTTATAACCGCCTTTACGAGCTGTTTCAACAAACAGTTTTCGATAGATCATAAAAGCATTAGGAGTTTTAGAAACATGACCATCAGGATGTAAAATAACCAAATCTTGGGAATTAATTTCTGGTGGGAATGGAATTTTGATAAGTTGTTGTGGATCATCGATCACCTGATTTTGAATCATGTGATCGTTTCCTGAGTTTATAAAGACGCAAGCTCGATTAACGAAGTTGGTTTTGTATTCGCTCATGTTTGAATTTTTTACTAGTTAGAAGTTTTTATGCTTTAAATATCAGTTTTCTTTTTTTTGTATACTGAACTGAAGATTAGAACAAATCTAATTCCCGTTGTATTTATATTTTTCTTAGACCCGAACTTGATTTCTAAATTGTTACAATCCATAAGCAGATTTTTACTACTAAATGTGGATATTGTTCGGCTCTCTTGTAAGGTTTGATTTATTTATAAGATGACGTTGTTTTGTGCATATTATGTAATTGCACCGCTATTATCCTAATTATTCTAATCGTTCTAAATTTAACCTGTTAATGGTGTACTTGGAATAATGTTCATATATTTCGAAAAAAAACGTGATGTTATATAAATTAAATACACCAAAAGATACTATATATAGTATGTTTCGTTACACTTCGGTCAGCCACTCAAAGTTTCAATGAACCAAATTGTGTACAAAATGTGTACAAGTTGTACGCCACGATGACGATGTAACATTCTAGGATTAATAATCTCAAGTTTTTCGTTTTTTCTTTTCCACTGGATATTATGAGTTTATATCTTAAACTGACGGTTTAAATACATAAAATCATGTACTGTTCTATGAAAATAAAAAAAATCACCCCAAAACTTGAGTCCTTTAAAGCAAATCCAGTGTAACTACGTACCGAAAAATAAAGTTGATCCCAATGCAGTGACGTGCTTATCCTGCGCGGGATTTGGGTATAATCTAATCAGCGGCCTGCATTAACGTAAGTTTAGTCAACTGATCGCCGGACCATATTCTATATAGTTTATGTATTTACGTATACATATCCCGAAATTTGAACAGAAAATTATTATTATTGAATAAATTTAAACCTTGTACGTACAGAATATACGTACGTAAGTACGTACCTGATGTTGGTGGCAACACTAAGTAGGATTAATGTACTAATCAAGTTTATTATTCACTGCTTTAGATTAAAATACATATAATAGGGTGATTCAAAGTTAAAAGCTAATTTATTTCGAAAATAAGTGGGGTTAAAAAAGTCCTATTTCTGTTTTGAAATTCCGAATCAGAAAATTAAAATTAGCTTTTTTTGATGCACAGAAAATCTGGGATAGGTGCGTACATCAAACAATATCCAGATTGCAAATATTAATAATGATTATATTAACGTTAAAGATATAAATAAACGTACATTTAAAATTTGAAAACACGTCTAAAATTTTTACAGAAATATAACTTAAAAGAAAATAGAACAGATTTAACATTTTGCAAATTTTTTAACGGCTTGTGAATACTCTTTTTTTTTTTACCATATGTCAATGTCATTTTATTTATTATACAGAAATATTTGAACTGGAGTTTATATCTTATTACAGAATCGTAAAATTCATATTAAAATACTGTGAGCTTTTCAACAGTTTTTATCACATTTTTCATAAATGTTTCAATATTATTTTTACTACATGTAAACAGAATATTATCCATATTTAAGAAAAGATCTTAACTTTCAGTTTTGGATAATAATTTGAAATTTTCAGAAATTATTTTTTTATCAATAATAATAAAGATTTTACATTGATATAACGATAAAAATTTTTTAATAATTTATTCAGAAATCGGAGTTAACGTAACCTATCCAGATTTTCTATGTGCTCTTTTGATAAACATTTACCGTGAACGTTAATTCCGAACACCCAATGAATGCAATAATGACCAGTAATATAAATAACTAGGAAACTGAAACCGTTTTAAATCCGGAGAGAAGTCGCATGTGGTTTTTACAGAAATATGCAATGACGATTATATAGAAATTCAATTTACGTTTTTGATATTTTTATTGATATTTCATCAAAAACTTTATTTTGGTATCACTTTGCATAGAAATTGAGAGTCCTCCGCTACGCTCCGGGCAATTATTTGTGTATTTCGTGCCGAATTAAAGCATTTATTATCATAAAGCATTTATGCTAGAGCATTAAAATCTGGCATCTGTTATGATTCAATAAAATCTCAGTATTGGTTATGGTTATAGTTATGCGTAACTGGTACTCACCATCCATAATAAATAGGTTAGATTTACCTGTATTTTAATGAGTAATTTCATTAAGCCCTGAACATTGAACTATTGAAATATTTATCACATAGCTTTATAAAAACTTTAATTTCCTTTTTTTCAATGATGTATTATTCGTATATATAAATGAAATAATAATAAATTAAGTGCTATACTGTAGTTAAATAGAATATGAATGGTCGAAATGAGAAAGAGAAATTAACATATTTGCAGTTTTACGGTCATCCTACTATAAATGCACGCATTATTTATATTATCCATAAATATGTATCTTCTCTAAATGCACAATTTTGTTTATGTTTTCAATGAGGATACATTCGTGGAAGGTTGAACGCATTTGGATGTTTACAAATTAAATGAAATTTTGTCAGGCTAGGGATAGCAATAAAGACTGGAGAGTAAGAAGAGTTATCATAGAAAAAATATGTATTGTTATCAAAATCATAATTATTGGAGTAGATAAAATATTGTTATCTGAAAAATGCGCAAAATAAACATGTCATCATATAAAATTCTTTGATATCAACCTTTTTAAATTTACTGCATTTACTTGATTGACACTAATTAACTAACCAGAAATAAAAGTCTCTAATCTTATAATCTTGTAAGAAAATAAATAGAAGCTTCTTTATGCTCTCTAATTTAATGTCAGAGCTAACATATTGTAGGCAAGCTTTATATGTTTATCATTCTCTTTAGTATAGAAAAATTGTAAGAGAATAGGATTTGTTAACTTCTTTAAATATAAGATTAAGAGTCACTTTATGAATGATGAATGCATTGGGATTTTGACCCAACTTGTTATTATAAGGAAAGAAATTACCGAGACCACAAATTATTTAACGATTATAGGAGGTGTTAATAGACGTCTTATTTTGTATCAGATAAAGTAACCTGGGTTTCGTGTGTATTAAATTTATCATATATTTCTGCTTAGGCATGATTTAAAAAGAAGGAAAAAAAATACTGTTTATATAATTTTTTTGAAAAAGCGTTAATTTAATATTATTATGCACATAGATCAAAGGCATCCAAAAATTCTATAAATACTCATTTATACCAATGAGATTAAGGATAGATTGTAAATATTAATTACAAATAAATATCAATATTATTACTAAAACCATAACGATAGGTTAATGGGTTTATTTGTTTTTATATTTTTTAGTCTAATTTTTATTGATTACTACAAATCACCAATGGTGTTTAACATCAGAATAATTCCTGCTAAAATTTACAGTTTGGAATATATAAGAGGGTTATATATAATAACTCAAATTTTAAATCGTACAAGATTTTGGGGTTCAGAATATTTTTACTTAGTATTCCCAATCCTAATTGTTTAGTAGATTTTTAAGATATATAACGCGTATGACAATCGCCAGTGGTCATCATAAAATAATACAATATATGAACCATTTTGTAATATAGAATACTTGATTAAACAGGCAGCAAAACCAAAATAGATTCAAATTAGTTGTAGAGTGAACTTATGTACTTGAGATCATAAAAATATGCTTAGTTGCGCACACACTGAATATTGACTTCAAATAATTATTAATATTTAAGTTTAAGTTTGGCAAGCAAGTATTTTTTTGTAAATTTATTACTATAATATAAACAAAAAGTATTTAAATAAATAAAAATTCAAAACTTCATGTCAAATCCCTATACATTTAAAATAATTCTTATTTTATATATTAATTTTTTTTTCATAATCGTTTGCGTGGAAATTAAATATCTCATAAATGCATAAGCACAAATATAATATTTACAAAGCTTAATCACATATGCGTTAAATTTCATAAATATTAAAGTATTCTAAAATAAATTAAAATGAATTTCTTTAAATAAGATAATTAAAACCCATCTCAAAAACAGTTAATGCACCGTTTAAATGTTCTTGATTATTGTTGTATTTAACAAGTTAAATGAGGAAGATAATTGATCATAAGTTATATAAAATGCAAATATTCTGTATATAAAAATTATGTGGACTTATTTCGGAAACTTATTAGTATTAGAAAATTCCGAGTCCATATTGAGTTTCATAGATAGGGGATTGATTTTTGCTGATAGATAATAGATCATTTATAATAACATCATTAATTTGTTGGTCTGCTTGAATTGAACCAGGAAAATTATTGTTACTGGAGTTATTGATAAGTCAGGACTTGGAATAGGTACTTGGATTGTTAAAGAATTCGGCCAAAATTTAGTCAAATAAGTAAATAAATCAAGATCAAAAATTGGTTCATATCTATATCACTTTAATTATCAAACAATTCGGGAGATTTATCAGGAATAACCTGGATTTTAGATGTGGGTTCAAATTGTTGATGTTTTGTAGATTTATTAACAGATCTCATAGTCTTGGAATTTTTAACTTTACGAGTAGAAGGTTTATCAAATGAAATAATTTTCCATTGGCCTTTCTTGCTCTGAAGTTTTATTTTAGGAAATAATTCATTACGATAATTGAAAGCTTCTTTTGCAATTCTCTTATATTCATTTTTTACTTCTTCAGGTTCTTGTTCCCATGATCGAGATGTCATTGAGGAGATGACATTCATTGGAAAGTTATAACCACCAGCACGAGCTGTTTCAACAAACAATTTTCGATAGATCATAAAAGCATTAGGAGTTTTAGAAACATGACCATCAGGATGTAAAATGACCAAATCTTGGAAATTAATTTCAGGCGGGAATGGAATTTTGATAAGTTGTTGCTGATAAATCACCTGATTTTGAATCATGGGATCGTTTCCTGAATTAATAAAGACGCAAGCTCGATTAACAAAGTTGGTTTTGTATTCGCTCATTTTTAAATTTTTAAGTTTTTATGCTTTAAATATCGGGGGTTTTTTTTTGGTTTGTTTTGTATACGATTATAAACAAATCTAATTACCTGTTGTATTTATATTTTTCTTAGACCCGAACTTGAATTCTAAATTATTACAATCCATACCAAAACAGATTTAACTGCTAAATATGGATATTGTTCGGTTCTCTTGGAAGATTCGATTTATTTATAAGATGACGTTATTTTATGTACATTATGTAATTGCACCGCTATTATCCTAATTATTCTAATCGTTCTAAATTTAGTTTATTACAGGTGTGTTTGGCATAATGACCTTATATTTAGAAAAAAAATGACGTTATGTTTTAATTTAAATGGACCATAAATATACTATATATAGTATGTTTCGTTGCTCTTTAGATACGTATGTACGACGTAATGACTTCCAAAATGTGTGCGAGTACGTATGCATAATGACGATGTAACATTCTAGGATTAAAATCTCAAGTTTTTCGTTTTCTTGTTTACATATTTAAACTAACAGTTTAAAGACAAAATCATCTAACGCACCGTGACAATAAGAAACCAAAAAAATTGGGTCTTTTAACATGATCTTTGGTCAAAGAACATTGGCATATTCTATATAGAATTTTTGTAGGCTACTACCGTAAATCGCCGTATACAAGATCCGGGTCTCTTACATTCCGACCCCGGGTCTTATCACTAGTAAGAAAATTCTGAAGAGCATACACGCTTTGCATTTATAATAGGCAATCCAGATATTTGAAAAAGCCAAGGTAGTATTGCTTGCTGCAAATATTCATTGCGACTTTTTTATAGCGCAACTAGGGTTGTATTATATTAAATATAAAATTTGATGGTAGGCCGCAAGTTATAAAAACGTCATCATACACAAAATTTAATAACGAAACGTTGTAATATAAATGATGCAATATTGCAATCTAATATATATCTTATATCGTATTATTATAATATACTATATTTTATGATTAACTAAATTTTAAACCACAAGTAATCGACATTACAAAAATAATGATAATTACATAGACTTTTGTACTTGTGACTCTGCGATCCTATATATATTTGCAGCAAAAAGAGGGTTCGCAAAGGTTGCAAAGGTTGCAACTAATTCTAAAGAGACGCAAAGTTGCGACTTTGCAGCAGTCATCTCTATAGGGTACGTATAATTTTCCTGATGGTCATTTCTCCAACAGGTGACATCACACAAGGTGATAATTGCAATCCTTTAATGTGCGCAATAATCGAGCCAAATAATTTGCGCCAATTAAACTCTAATGATAACGATAATAAAATTATGTGTTAATAGAACAAAAACATAATTTCTAACGTTATTTCTGTTCGAATCATGTTCTTTTTATTTTAAAAAAATTATGTTCCCTGTTGTTTTGAATTCAAAGAAATACTCGTATTCTTTTACTTATGATTGTTTATAAATTATTTTTAATAGTTTATTAAAAAAAAATTCTTTCAATGAAAAATGCTTTTCTTATAAACTACGCTAAATCGTATCTTTAAAAAAAGAATAATAGCAATTTTCCTTATTGTTAAAGGGATTTCATTTTTAAACCTAAAATTTTATAAGCTTCGTTAACCTTACATCCGAAATTACTGTAATATACTCTACTTGCATATTAAGTAGGTCTCTATAATGACCCTTTTTATAATGAACTTTAAAAATAATGAACTAAAAATTTAAAAATTTATATTAGTTCAGTATAAAGAGAATCAACTGTATTATATATTTCTGTCAAATAACAAAAGAAAAATTCTCAAAAAAAAAATAGAAAACATTCAAAGTACAGGCAGTTTACGAAGTACATTGTGGAAGTTTTTTCATTTACAAAAATTCAGTTCGTTTGTCCACAAAATTTTGATGCTGATTGGATGTAGTAATCGAATGATTTCATGACATAATGATCTAAATAACCACTACTGTATATAATAATAATAATAATAAGGTAGCTGCGGATGTCATCGGAAACGTGACCTGATGGAGGCACTTGCCCTCGTGACCTTGGGTACTTAAAATTTGGGCTTAACCGGCTAGATTTCCCCGATCGGGTGAAAACCCCAATCTGGCAGAAACCCCAGAAAAGTCAGAACGACTGGATCTGGGTAATTAGGATAATTGTGGCGATATGCTGAATTCAAATAATACGGGTGTTCTTGGCTATAAGGCCGATTTGGGTACTAGTAATATAGATGATTCTTACAATTTAAATAATTGAGTTCACAATTATAAATAAAAGCCTTCTGGCCCTCTGGGAGAAACTAACACCCGCTTTACCTAAATAACAAAGTACAATACAAGTAACAATACATATATTATAAGATAGCTGCGCAGCACGCAGTGCTGCGCAAGACCAGTACGATCAGCAATGTAGTAATAATTAATTTTAGGATATGCTGGTATTTAACTGTACTGATTAACACGAATAAACTTATCCTCAGCATACTAGAACAAATAGCTCACTTTTATTAAAAAGATTTTATCAAGTAAAATATCCGATTTTATTATTTTTATAAATATTACAACAGTGCTATTATGTTTTAAAAGAAAAAGATAAGATATTTGATTATTTAATATTCCAGATCTAGAGATGGGCACGCACGGAATTTTAATATAATCCCAGATAAAATTATCTGGCTGGCATTATTATATCATCTGGCTGGCATTAATCTAATATTTGGCCTGCTTTAACATATTTACCATAAATTCTTGGGGTGTCTAATATCATAATTAATCAAAACTATGTTAACAAATTTGTAAATCCGCTAAGTGCAAATTTTTGATGTTATACAAATGTCAATTCATACTAATCTACAAATTCGGCAATTCAATTGGTCTAAGATCATATGATAGCTATAATACAAATAGTATTCGTAAAGTGAGGCTTTATTAGATGTTTAGACTCACTGGCTCGATAGTTTTCGTTCAAATTTTTTATTTATAATAATTGTAGCAATATGAACAAAATTACAGAAAAAATTTTTACATTAATATGCAAGAAAAAATTATTAAATCATTTTACGTAAGATTTTTTTTAATTTATATATAAATTTGCTCTTTGATACTCCGAATGATCTACAACTTTTTGAAAATCTATTATTATATATTTATTGATTGACCTTACATAGCTTTGATTAATTATAATATTAGACGCCCCAATAAATTCTCGAGGCTCGGAAGATCACAAAACAAATTTTTTTTCTATATTTTTGTAATTAGAATAGTGTTAAAGTTATTATGAAGTTAGGAAGGAATGAATATTGCTACCAAATAGCAGAGTTTTATACTTTGGTTCAAATTCAAACCTTGGTACAAATTGTACCTGTTCAAGCCAGGTATAAATTTGTACATATGTCTAAATAGGTACAAATTCGTACCATATCAGCTATTATCTTGTAATTTAGCTTATTAGAAGCTAAAAAAAGTAGTATAGCAATATAAATTAAAAAACACAACTATATATATAGTAAAGCTCAAAAAGTATTTAAGACCTATTTTTCAGAACACTTAAAAGATCACTAAACCAAAGATGGTGCTGAAACCTTTTTTGCCATTTCTGAAAGTTTTGGGTTTCAGATTATAGCTTCCGAAACCTTATCTGAAAATCAAAACCTCAACTGAAACTCGAAACCTCAACTGAAATCTCAATTGAAACCTGAAACCTCAACTAAAACCCCAAAACTGCCAATATCAATAAATTATTTGTTTATTCTTTAAAAGTTGGTGCTGAAAACTCTTTTGTGCCAAATCTGAAAGTTTTGGTGTTCAGATAATAACTTTTGAAACCTTATCCAAAACTTGAAATTTACTCAAAACCCAATACCTCATTTGAAGCCTGAAACCTCATCTAAACACAAAAAAATACCAAACTTTTGCATACATTAATTGCATTAATGTACTATATATTTCTTTCAATTTTATATTAAATATACTATGTATCAATATATATTAATCGCACTGAAGCATGTTATATATCTCTTTAAAAAATTTAATAAAATTTAAATATCCAGCACTATTTAGGCTAGAATGTATCTAACAATTTATTGCATGCATACAGTCCTTTTTGTTGTTATGATTCATAAATATAATATGAAAGGTATAATTCTGGAGTTTATATTCTAACAATTAAGGTTGCTTTTACAAGTATTAGTTTTTTTTTTTTTACTTACTAAAAACTGAATACAATATCAAATAATAATAAGTAATTAGTATGTCCTATCTACTAATTATAGAAATGATAAATTATCACAGAATTAAATAAATTGTTAGTATCAAAAGGCATCAAATACTTATTGATTTTTAAAAAACCAGAACAAAATGAGACAGTGAAAAATTTCTAAAAACATAATTAAAAAAATGATTTATATAATGTTATAATTTATTCAAAAATAATTTTATATTTTGAGTTTATTAAAAATAAGAATGATATTTTTGAGTTTCTGATTATAGGTTTGGGTAGAGCTGTGACTCAGGTCGAAAAATAGCAACCCGAGTTTGACCCAGGTCAACCATTTTTGACCCAAATTGACTCTTGTCAATAGTCACATAAGTTAAGCTTGAAGATATATTTAAAATATACACATTTTTAATTGGAAATTCTCGGGTTTTGTGTCAAAAAACTTTCGACCTTGCTCGTAATTAGAGTTCATTCATTTTTTACATCGGAAAAAACTGGTTATTACTATCTATCTGTCCATTTAACTGACCCATTTGACCCAGGTCAAGCCAATTTTTAACCCATGACCCATCAAAATTCTGACCTGTATGGGTCAAGCCAACCCAGGTAACAGCTCTAGATTTGGGTTTCAGATTATAGTTTCAGGGTTTTGGATTTCAGTGTTTTAATTTTTTTTAAAAAATCTAAAACTAGTTTCAGATTAGAACTCTTCTGAAACTAGTTTTAGATAGGTTTTGTTTCAATGCCATCTTTGCACTGAATTCAATAATCAACAATCACATAATAATGTTATTTATTTACTAGAACCAAACAAACTAGGCTAAACTAACTCTTACTCTAATCCTAAGTTAACCCTAATCTAGGCCAAGTAATTGTCATATAAAACTGTATTTGTGCAACTATTTCACCAATATTTTTAAGTTAAAAATTATATCTGAGACACCTATTTATCAAACCAAAAAAACTTTATTTTGAATCTTTTGTAGTTTGAAGAAGATTGTTAAACTACTCTAATATCTGTAATATTACAATTTATAACATTTATATGCTTAGCAGTATTTAATTTATTGACAGTTACTTCTCAACACAGTTGTTTACTAACAAATAACTAATAACATATCTATTTCAAGTATGCTAATAATCTATTTTGGGTGCTTCAAGTAGTTATATCTACCTGCTATGACTTTAAATATAAACTAAACCAACAAAAAGTTGAACTTGAATAAAAAACTAGAAGTAGTTAATCCATTTCAGTTTTTTTTTCTTTATTCTAAAATAGAGGTTAATATATTTTTTTTGTAGATATTTGCTTTGTTAAAATGGCTAGAATGTGAAAATAACACTTAAAGGCTTGGATCTACAGATCTAAATAAGAAATTGTAAAACTAATAAGCACTAGTTTTTATTCATTCTTTTTTTTAAAATAGAAACCAACACTTTATCTTTTTGTAGCTCTTTGTTTCATTAGAGCAGCTAGAATATAAAATTGGTGCTAAAGCTTTGGATCTGATTTATTTTTTGGTTTAAAGTTTTTTTTTTTGAAATAATATTAATATTTTTTTTTTTTGTAAGTTATTAATTTAGTTTGGAATATAAAATAGATAAAGAAATGGAAAAGGTTGAATAATAAGTATTAGTGTTTATTCTTTGTTTTGGTATCTTTTTTTTTTAAATAATACTAATATATTTTTTTTTTGTTAGTCTTGGCTTTATTTGAATGATTGAAAAATGAAATACAGTCAGTCCTTGTTATAATCACACCCTTGGGCCCAAAAAAAAATGTGATTATAATAAGGTTGTGCTTATAGACAGGTCAAATTTTTTATATTTTATAATAAGTTGGGATCTAAAATTAATGTGATTTTAGACAGGGTGTAATTATAGTCAGTGTGACTATAGCAAGGGCTGACTGTAATACCTAAAAATTCAGATTTGAATGAAGAACTAGAAATGATTAAATAATAGTAAGTTATCATTCTTTGTTTTGTAGTCATTCTTTTTGTTAAATATTTTCTTCTCTTGTATAGGTCTTGGCTTTTTTTAAATAGTTAAAACATAAAATAGCTTCTAAAGATTCAGACTCAGCAAAGAACTAGAAATAGTTGATATTTCTATTTTTTTGTAGTAGTTTTTATTTTAAAACAGTACTAATATTTCTTCTTTTGTATAGAACTTGGCTTTTTTAATGAAATAGGTGCTGAAAATTCAGATCCATGAAATGAAAATAGAAAATAATAAAAATAAAAACTAGTTTTCTTTCTTTGTTCTAGAGTCAATTTTTTTTTAAAAAAAAAATCTAATTTTTTTCTTTTACTTAGATCTGTTTTGTTTAAATGTAAATGCAGCATTTTTTTTCTTAGACCTAATATTTCAAAAAGAATAAAAATGTGTAATTTATAAGATTATAATGTAGTTGTTATGATTTTATTATGCTATAATTATATTTTTTTCTTTACCAAATTTGGTTTTCAATCAAATTTGTATAATTTGATCCATCATTGATATTTTATCAAATTTTGATAATTTTGATCACTAAATTATAAGATATCAACAATAGATCAAATTATATAAATTTGATCAAGACATAAATTAACTAAAAAAGTCATAATATTATGCTTATTATTAGAAATAATATAGTTATAGTATAGCATATTGTTCAAGGATTTTGTATATTTATAATATAATATTCAAACTTTTATTTTAATAAATAAAAAATAAAATAAAAAAATATATAAATATTATCAACACTATAAATAATTATTTATATTCAACACTATTATGTGATATTTGAAATTATTTATTAAAAATAAAAACTTCTCTATATTATACAAATTTGTTCAAATATTAATTACAATACTCAGTTCTCTTTTAATGTTTACTTAATTCAGAATTTACACTATTGAAATCTAAAAAAAAATATCACTAAATTTAACTTAGAAAAAAAAGCTTTTGTTATTATTTGAAGAACTTTTATCATTGTTTATATTAAAAAAATCTAATAAAAAATATACATTATAAAAAAAAAGAAAACAGAAAAAAAAAGCTATTGCTTTAACAAAACAAAGACTGAGAAGTTGAGTTGGAACAGGTTTGGAGAAGGTAGCCTTATGTTCAGTATTAAGATCAAAAATTGAAGAGTCAATTTCAATCTGAAGTGAATTAATTTCTATTGGGTATTTTTTATAGAATTTGGTAAGTAGATCTTTGAAGAATTTAGTTATATCATGTTTATGTTCTTAAACATAGTCACAGTTTTTATGTTTACATGTCAGAATATAGAAGTTAAGATGCCTAAAACTTTTATTTCAGTGGTCTTTGTAGCAAAAAGGTTGTTGAAAGGTATCAAGTAAAGAAGGTAAGTATTTTTTAAGTTGAATCTTGAATTGGATTTTACTAAAAGTTTTTTCTTTGTTTAATGGGTTCTTGAATTGCAATTATATATAGAAAAGAAGTCCTCAAACCATTCTTTAAAATAATCCAAGAAATTTTTAAAAGAGAAAATAGAGAAATTTTTCTCAAAAAGAAATGTGGGTAGGTTGAAAAGTAAGTTGATATTGAATTTGTTATCTGATTTGATGGTTAGGTATCTTCTTTCTTTGTTTGCATTGACTATTTGAGGAGTAAGTTTATAGGTTTTGTGACAGAGGTTGAGACCTTCTGCAAATTTATTATAGTCAATTGCTTGATATGTTTCATGAAAGCATAAATGTAGTCTTGCTAGATTTAAACAGAATTAGAGGTGATTTTCAGGCTTATATGGGGGATAGTTGCAGGAAAAGCGAATATTTCAGGGTAGTTTAGTTTGGTGAAAAGGACAGAAGTAAATTTTGTAATAATTTCCTTAAGAGTGTTTTCAATAATATCAAAGGAGATAGTTGTTTGTTTATTGATAGTAAGTTAATTTGGTGAATATAATTAATAAGAAATATTGGTATTTCTCCTGCTATACAATAAATTATATAGTAGAAACTAGCTTTTAATTGTTGCTTGTTTTTGGATACAGTTTTGATAATAGTGGCAGGGTAGAAATTGTAAAGGTACTTTTTAAAAGTCATAGAGTTGTTAAGAAAAGGTAGTTTGAGTTTAGAGTATTTGGTATTTGAAGTATTTGTTTGGGTTTGAGTTTTTTGTATAATTGATGAATAAGTTGTTTAAGTAATGATATTGTTAGATTTGGTGGTTTCTGGAAATAAAGTTTTGGTAGTTGAGATTTTGTAAAAAAGAGGGATGTTATTATTTGCTTTGATATTGTGTAGTATATTTGGAGGAGTATTATTATCAATATCTATGGAAGTTGAAGTAGAGATAGGTTTTGTTTTGATTGGGTTGTTGTTGTTATCTGTAGTAATAGTAAAAGGTTGAAGAGTTTAAGAGAGTAGGTTTGTAGTTAATTGTTTAAAAAACTGTGTGTGTTTTGGTTCATTATTTAAGGCTTGTTGGAAAAGAGGAGTTAAATCTTTTCTAGTTGGAGCTAAGATAGTTATTTGGGATATATTGGAAGAGGATGCAAGTATATTTACACAATAGGCATAATAAACTTCTTTGTTGATTACTTTGTAGTTCTTAGTTGGATAATGTCTTTTATTATAAAATTTGTAGACAATAGTTAAATAGCATTAATAACATTAGTAGTGACATTTTTGGAGAGTAGAAGAAGGTAGAATGTTTTCAATTGTATTAGAGATTTGGTCAATAAGTGTAGCAATTTTTTTGATATCTTCTGAATTTACACTTTTTCCTGTTCTGATTAAAAAGAAGTTTGTATAGAGTTGGTAAGTATTATTTAAGTTGGAGACAAATTTAGTATAGTATTTGTTGTATAAATATTTAACAAGAGAAGTAAATGTAGTTTTGTTGGTCACTCTAGTAATTTTGGTAAGACAAGTTGATAGAGCTTGGGTAGAGAGGATCAGTCTTATATAACTTTTTCCCTTCTCCTCAAAGAGTGCGATACTATAACTATTTTTATAGGTTGCATGAAAATAGTTAAGATCTAAGATATTAGCTAGTATGCTAATAGGGTTAGCATTGTGTTTTAGAAATATTAATCTGATAAATTACTTTTTAAGTATTAAAATTGATTTAATTGTATATTTTAAATTTTAATCTTATATAAACATAAATGTAGGAGCCAGTAGTGCTCTTACTTATACTTGTTTTTGTTTCTCATCTTTTATTAGTTTTGTACCCTTTGCAGTTTTATTAGTTTCATCACCTTTTGTCAGTTTTGTTACCTTTCATCATTTTATCATTTGAGATTTTAGTTGATGAAAGATGAAACTAGGTTTTACATTATATCAGCATGAAAACAACTATAATTGAATGAACAAAAAAAAACTATTAGATAAAAATCTGTTTTTCAATATACAATCATAGATTATTTGGTACTGTTATCATAGAAAAGAGTTTTCTTATCATATGTTAAGAATATTCATTAACCATAGCTGCCACAACAAATTTGGACTACAGATCCTCGATTTTGATTGGCTAACGGCTAAGGATCTTCAAAATTTTGACCCATATTACAAAAATGTTTACTAAATTCTGGCCAGAATTACCTTTTTAATTTTTTCATTACAAAAATATAAATTCTTAAAAAATAAGTCAACATTATGATAAAATTGATCTAGAAACAATTTTACTTAATAGGCAGCTATGATTTCATTAGTAAAATTATGAGTAATTCCGGTCTAAATTTGATCGTCTCTCTTACCCAATCAAAATCAAGAATCTGCTAGTCCAAATTGTTGTGGCAGCTATAGTTAAAATTCTAGGCTAAAGATCACTGTAGATCCTTTTCGATCTAATTCCAGAGCCAAAACATTAAATTTCTTTAAGTTCTAGCAACAATTTCTTAGTAACCATTCAATCAAATTTAAACTATTTATTTTGATTCTCTATATTTGCAAAATTAAAATAAAAAAAGTTCATTGAGTTTGGTTTAGTGGGTGTCGAGAAACCTTTACTAGAAGTTTTGAAAAAGCTTGGAATATCTGAAAAAAAATCTAAAATCAGCAAATTTTTTTTTTTGAAATTTTAAATGATGATTTCTCAATACTCATTTATTGAAATTCAATAAAAGTTTTTTTATTTTGATTCTGCAAGTATAAAGGATTAAAATAAAAAAATTTTTGCCATATTTGAATAGACAGATAATGAGAAATATCGATTAAAAGTTAGAAAATAGTTTGGCTGCGGCTTTTTTATTATGGATATCTAAACTTTAAATGAAGATAACTCGGCACTTATCTAATCAAATTCTATCAACTTTTTTTATTTTAATTCTGAGATTAGGCTATACAAAGTAAATTTTTTATTTTGCATTACATGGATTTCAAAATCAACAATCGGTTAGTTGGATTTTTTTTTTAATAATATACAGTAATTAATAGACTTATGTTGCTTTGCATAACATAGAATCAGAAAATTAGATCAGCAATCAAAAATTATTTTATTAGTTCTATTAGACAATTCTAGAAAAATAGGGTCTCTATCAGGTGATACCAGATTAATTTATAGGAAAAAATTAAATGGCAAAAATAAAACAATTGGCACAATTGGAACTTAAAAAAAATATATATATATCGAAAATTGGTTAGCAGGTAATGCAAAACGAAAAATTAACTTTGTGTGTCCTAATAAAATTAAATTAAAAAAACTTTAATTGAATATAATTGAATATAATCAGATAAGTGTCGAGTAATCTTCGTTCAAATTTTAGATATCCGTAAAAAAAAACTGCAGCCAAATTTTTTTTTAATTCATGATCCACATAAGAACCAGTGAAATTAATTAGTAAATTGTGGAGAAATTTACTATTAAATTTTACCTTTTTTGGAATGTGGAGTTGCCCAAAGGAAAACTTTTTTCTTAACTAAGTAAACATCCTTTAAAGCTCTAAGTAAAGTTGTAGAGGTGTTTCTT